>JAFVLL020016074.1:58479-138516 GCA_021397915.2 Tor tambroides
TTTTTTTTTTTTCTGTTTTTTTTTGTCTTCAGTAGTGCTAACATAAACCAAACTTTAGATTTTCATTCTTATCTATTTTCTGAAGGTCTTGTATCATTGTATGTACCATTTGCTTGACTTTATACAATATTTTATTTATTCCTCAAGTTCTTACTGACTGTTGACAGTATGTTCTAAATGATGTAGTTATAAATATTCAGTAAATTATGTAGTAAGAATATATTTGAAGAGTTTATTTGCAAAAACAGAACTTGTTTTTTTTTACATTTTTAAAAAATCATGTTTTTTATTATGTTTTCATGGTTTTTCTTGTGTTTTATTGTGTTAGTTAGCGGCATTTTTTTATTATTAATGTTATTTTTACTTCAAAATAACCCAACTGCATTTTGATTGAGATTAATTGGAATGCACAATGGAAAAACATCATTTTTGAAAATTGTTAAAAACGGAGTTATCTGTTTTTGCAAATAAACTCTTCATTTTCAGATTTATATTCTGGAAGTGTATGCAAATTTGTGCATATTTAATTAGATATGGCCTGAGTTGTATATTTAAACTTTTTTTTAGAAAACTTGAAAAAGGGGGGAAAAAAAAAAAAAGTTAAGTATTTTAATCTATTAGTTCATTTTTAAAATCTTATTCACCTGGTGTGTCTTGCCTTAAGAAGTTTTATAGGTATTTCTAACATTGTTTTTGTGGTTGAGCTTTACAGATATTCAAAAACAGCTTATTTTAAAGAGAATATCTGTTCAGAACTTAACATTACTTCTCTCATTTTGTGCAGAGTTTCATTCTTGACCTGGTGGACCTTTGGAAGATGGGCTACTTTTTTATTTTTTAAGATATACCTTGTTCCTCCAACTCTAGGGACGAGACTGAGTTTATTCATCTATAAAAACCGCATGAATTCCCACATTGCCCTGCCGGTTGGAAGAGGTCATCAGTGCACATGTACACATCATAATTGGGCACTGGACTCCAACAAATGTTTGATCTAATGAAATATCACACTGGGTTAACACTATATTCCCAAGTAATAATCCATGTTACTGGACTGTGATTAATGAATAGCCACTACATGGACATAATGCAGATTTGCTGTAACACCTCAGTGATTCACTTGTCCAATGACAAGTCTCTGTCTGAACTGAAAGGGGTTGACAAGGAACATGTGCAAACTCAACATTGACAATTAAATGTCAGATTTCAAATAGGACTTGTTTTTGCAGCTGAAGTTTCATGTTTCACAACCACTTATTGCTTGCAACCAGTGAGATTTGTCAAAAGTACCATTACTTAACAAATATGGTTCTTAATTTGTTTTGAACTTTTGGATTAAAGAAAATGGATGTTTTTGTCCATTTTGGAGAACTGATATATGTGTGATGGTATATTAAAAATAACTTGTCATCCGTAACATCACTGTGTCTCAAAACCTAGCAAGCTGCCTATATAGATAGCATTTTGTGACCTCGTTGGAAAGTTTGAAACTCTTTTTTTCCTCCACTTTTAGAGGCAGCGAACTACGTGCAATTCATATTCAAATTTAAAGTTTGACGTTCCAAACGTACGCGTGTTGCCTAGCAGCGCAAACTAGCTAGACAGCCTTCTAGTTATTGAGACAATAGCACGAGACGCAGCCACAGAACAGGCGTTGCAGCTTTCAGCAGCAGGAAGTATCGGCACAAACACGGGTAAAACGCTTCATTTTATGCATAAGTATGTGAATTATTATTCGCTTATGCTTCACTTTTTGATGAAGCATAATAAAAGGCATATTTAAACCAGTAATATAGAATAAACGCCTTTTATGTGCGTGCAGTGTTTGTTAGCTTAGCATTTGAACTAAGAACTGCAGTCAGCGACTCCAGTTTGAATAGAAATTAGTGAAATAACAGGCTTGCACGTCTTAATATAAAGTGTTTTTGTTGCTAACGTTTTTTTTCGACACGTGCACAATATAAAGGCTTATTTCTACTTTGACAGCTAGCAGCTCACTAGAGTTAGCATGCTAATCTGTACACCGACCTCGTCACTCACCTTACAAATATATAACGCCTCAGAAATTGGTTGTCAGGTGCGAAGTAATTCACCCCACATGCCTAACAAAGGTTGTCGCGCATTGAAGCTGATTTGACGTTGTTTAAATTATGGTGTTTCTCATATATTAATTACTATTATTATGAAACACTGTGGACTGATGTTTCTAAAACATTTTCCAGGGATGCTGTCCATGACCTGACCTCAGTCTGCCTGAAGAAGAGTGTCTTTGGCTTCAGTGGGTTTTTTTTCACATACCCATGCTTTGCTGAAGTGGGATCACAGCCCATCTCCTCAGTATGGAGATAGCTGTAGCCAAAATCCTGTGCCTGCTGGGGGTGTTTGCCCTGATGTTAGGGGGCATCCTTATCCCTGTGCGGGTGATGCATATGGAGTATGATAAAGTCACGAGATATAGAAGAGTGGTTGCTTTAAGCAACTGTTTCGGAGGAGGTGTATTCCTGGCCACCTGCTTCAATGCTCTTCTTCCAGCAGTTAGAGCAAAGGTATGTCATCAAGCATGGTTTAGGTCTTTAAAGAAAAGGTTCACTCAAATAACACTGTTTAATCATCATCAGGTTGTTCCAAAGCCGTATAAGATTCTTTCTATTGTTGAACAAAATGTGACATTATGATGAACGCCCTAGCCGTTTTTTTTTTCATGGAGTTACAATCAATGTGGAGCATAAAAAAGGATCCAAAGGCACCATAAGAGTATAGCTTCTGAGGCATTTGTTATAGCTATATATAATTGAATTTAATAAATTTGTAAAGCTTGTAAGCTACATAGCCCATTAATTATAATTGCATGGATAAAAAATGACCAGATGCATTCTTAAAAATGTTTCCTTTTGTGCTCCATGGAAGAAATAAAGACATATGGGGTTGAAACAAAATGAGGGTAAGTAAATAATAACAGAACTTTCATTATTGGGTGGTTTATCCCTTAAAGACACTTAAAGGGAAACATCAACCAAAAATGAACACAGTAGTTCAAAAAACACAGAAACACAAAATTTGTATACTTTATAGCCTGTATAAAGTCATTTGGATGCTTGAAGTTGGCGCTTAGAAAGCACGCAAAATGAACAAGACAGTAATCCAAATGACCACAGTTGATGAATCAGTGTCTTTTGGAGCAAAATGATATGTATGAGTGTGTGAGAGACAAACATACTAATATTTTAAACTTTTTAAATTATAAACCATCTTTCAGTAACAGAACAAAGTCAAGGTTTGTTAAAAAGTATAGTTTAAAATAGTATTTTCACTCTCATGCACACACACACACCTATAGTTTTACTTCAGAATACACGTGTCTGAAACCACATACAGCTGAGTTGGTGCTACATCTGAATTTGAACTTCGCGATTGTTAAAAAAGTATGATATATATATCTCTCTCTCTCTCTATATATATATACGTGTATCTCTCTCTCTCTCTCTCTATCTATATCTATATATATATATATATATATATCTATCTATCTATCTATCTATATATATATATATATATATATATATATATATATATATATATATATATGTAAAAGACGTAAAGAAGTCCACATCAAAAGAAATTTACAAAAATGATTTTATGTCAATAGAAAGCACATTAAATGTAAGTAAAGTGTCTACTTTTAAGGTTTTAAATGTTTTTGGAGAATAAAATGTCAAAATTTGGTTGAAATAATGTTACATTGTCATTCAGTGTAACACAATATTTATGTCAAAAAATCAAACAACATGCTTATTTTGACTTGTACATATTAAAATATATAAAAGAATAAGAACATATTAAATTTTGTGTTTTAAATGAGTAAAAAATTCTTACTGACAAATAGGCAAAACCTAGGATAGTGGCAAATTTTAAAAATGTAAAATTACAACTAATTAGTATCTGGGGTGAAAGTAATTAGTCTTTTAATATGTCATAAATTGATTTTTGTTGTAAATATGCCTGACAAGACTGTTACACTGAATGACATTTTAGTGGGTGTCTTCTGTAAATCAGGGGAAAATGTGTGATATTTATTTTGTGCTCAGAAAAACAAAAATAAAAATTGTAATTGAATTAAACAGAGAACTTTTAAATTTTTGGGGGGGGGAAAAACAACAACAATTAAAGCAGTATTACACTTATTGTTTTTATGCTTAAACCCTTTTTCATCTTTGACCCCTATATATATATATATATATACACACACACATACATGCACACACAAACTTTGATTTGAGAGACTTAGGTTAACTTGATTAAGGTTTACTTGATTATCCATACATTATTTTTTTTAGAAATATGGTAAAATGTGAGTATCACACAATCATCATTGTATTGCATTGCATTATATGTTTTGCCCCCACAATAACACTACAGTGCTTTAATCGTAAAACTGAGCATTTAAATACCATGTGACTAATACATATTATTGTGAGATATTTATATGATATTGACATTTATATGCATTGAATGTAAGTAGTCTGCTGTTATAAAGAACTCATTGTTTTACATTACAAACTGTCAAAATTTCATACTACTGGCCATATAAATATCAGCAACTGTGTCAAATTTGCATTTTTTTCTCAGTTTGAGCCTCTGAATAATATTGAGGTGTTTTTACCTCCTTGAGTATGAGATCCATATTCTCACTATATCATACTATATGAGCCATAAAAGCCTGATTTATCAAATATGATTTTGATATGATGTATGAAAGATTTTGTGTCAAGGTTAAATAAACTCTTCTATTTAAAAGTAGATTTTTTTGGACTATTATTTCATATGTTAGGCTTTACAGGGTTAAGCAAGGTTAAGTAATTACTTACACAACCAGTTATACCATCAGAAAGTTCACTGAGCTTTAAGGAATCAAATTACAGTTTGCAGCTACAGACTTTTTACGTTTTTGCCTTTCAGGTTGACGACGTCCTGGAAACATTAAAAACCTCCAATCACTACCCTCTGGCAGAGACGATGATGATGATTGGGTTTTTCCTCACCGTATTTGTGGAACAGGCCGTGCTCACTTTCCGCAAGGAGAAACCCTCGTTTATCGACCTGGAGACGTTTAATGCCGGTGGCTCGGCAGCGGGGAGCGACTCGGAGAACGACGCTCCGTTCATCGCTCCCGCTCGAGGTTCCAGAGACCACCAGTACCATTCCCATCACCACGGACACTTCCACCCTTCAGAGCTGACGCACGCTGGGCCGTTGAGACTAGCTAGCCTGGTGGTAGCGCTGTCCGCTCACTCTGTCTTTGAGGGTCTTGCTTTGGGCCTTCAGGAACAGGGGGCTGAACTCGGAACCCTCTTCATTGGAGTGGCCATCCACGAGACGCTGGCAGCCGTGGCACTGGGGGTTAATATAGCCAAGGCGGGCGTCTCCTTACGGGATGCCAGTAAACTGGCCGTAACAGTGAGCCTAATGATTCCTCTGGGCATCGGGATTGGAATGGGTATTCAGACGGTCCAGCGCCTGGCTGAAAGTATTTTATCTGTAGTGCTTCAGGGCCTGGCAGCCGGCACGTTCCTCTTCATCACGTTCTTTGAGATCCTCTCACGAGAGCTGGAGGATAAGCACGACAGGCTACTGAAGGTGCTGTTTCTTGCACTGGGCTACAGTGTACTAGCAGGGCTCGTCTTCATCAAATGGTAAAAGGGGTTCAAAATCGAACATTTTATAAAACTGTATACTGCTCTTCTAGAGCACCATCTGTCAAACATCATAACCAATGGTTTCTGTAAATCTACTGTATAACTTTTGATATTTTATAGCGCAAGAGTTTTCAAACTTTTTGACGCCAGTGACCCCAAAATATGATGATAATATGTTATTTATATTATTTGTATTTACATAAGCAGAGCTGTAATAAGCTATATATATATATAAAGCTTGAGATCAGTAAGTTGCTTATGCTCATCAAGGCTGTGTCTGTTTGATCAAAAATACAGAAAAAAGTGTAATTTTGTGAAATATTATTGCAATTTGAAATAAGTTTTCTGTTTTAATATACTTTAAAATGTAATTTATTCCTGTGAAGCAAAGCTGAATTTCCATCAGTCTTTCAGAAATCATTCTAATATGCTGATTTATAATCAGTGTTGGAAACAGTTGTGCTGCTTAATATTTTTTGGGACCTGTGATACTTTTTTCAGGATTCTTTGATAAATAAAAAGTTAAAAAAGAAATTTTGTGTTGCAATATACACTACTATTCAAAAGTTTGGGGTCAGTACAATTTTTCTTTCTTTTTTTTAATAAATTCATATATTTATTCAGCAAGGATGTCATAAATGGATAAAAAGTGATAGTAAAGACTTAGAATAAATGCTGTTTTTTTTTTTTTTACTTTTTATTAATCAAAGAATCAAAGAAAAAAATAACACGGTTTCCAAAAAATATTAAGCAACACAACAGTTTCAACACTGATAATAAAAAAACATTAGAAGGATTTCTGAAGGATCTTGTGACACTGAAGACTGGAGTAATGGCTGACGAAAATTCAGCGCTGCATCAAAGAAATAAATTATATTTTTAAAGTATAATAAAATAGCAAACCAATATTAGAAATAATAATATTTCAAAATATTACTGTTTTTTTCTGTATTTTTGATCAAATAAACACAGCCTTGATGAGCATAAGAAACTCCACTAAAAAAACATTAAAAATCTTACTGATCCCAAACTTTTGAAGGGCAGTGTGTGTATATCATATAGTATGTATATCATAACTCCTTTTTGAAAGGCATACAAGATTTAATGTAAATATTGATCAGCTTTAATTTTTGATTTAATAAAGTGATTCTCCTGGTTGTGTGATTTTGGATTCTCTTATTTACTGTTATAGCCTAGTTGGAAGTGTTCCAGATCACCATGTACTCAGTCTGCTCCTTTAACCTGGAGTGTGCCACAATCTGACCCATACAGCTGACCTGATATACTGTGGATATTTCATTGATATTATATATTAAATAACAAAACCAGGGGAACAGAATTGCAAGATGTAAGCTGAGAATTATGAGAAAAAGATAAGAATGGCAAGATATAAACTCAGAATTCTGAGGAAAAAATGTAGAATTATGAAATAAACTCGAAATTGTGAGAAAAAAGTCTGAATTCTGAGCTTATATAAAACTTAGAGTTTATATCTTACAGTTCCATTTATATCCCATGATTCTGACTTTTTTCAGGATTGTTAAAAACCATAATGTGAGATGTCATTTAATTGCTACAGTATACTTTTTATTATACTGTTCTGTGGCAGAAATGGGCATACTGAACAAATCAGTGAATGAATTTGAATAAATCTTTTTAGTGAACGGATTCAAAGATTCCAGCCACTATAGGATACATTAAAAGTCACACCACTAATGATCACACATTTAAGTGTGAATAAAAGTATATCTGACGAATAGTCAATTATATGTGAAAACTTGTTGGAACTCGAACAGTAGAGTACAGCGTTAGCAAAGGTCATGGGTTCGATTCCCAGGGAATGCGTGACCTGAAAAATGTGTACTTTGAATGCAATGTCTGTCAAATGCAGGCTGTATCAAGAGCACTGAACTTCACTGAGTACAACAAATGTACCTATGCTAACCTATTGTCCAGAGAAAAATCATTTAATTGGGCCCGTGCGTAAGGGAAACTCAGTCATAATGAGATAATGTGAAGGCACGTGCTGACTTTCCTTATGGCTTTAGAGAGGGAGATTATTTACCTGTCCTCACTATGGATTAGGTTCGCGAACAGCACAACGCACTACTATTTTACCCTTTGCTATGGTAAATACACAAAAAAGTGTGGGTTATTTGACATCACTTCATGCCAAAAATCCAGAAGTATGGCACAGAGCCACTGTCAACAGGGAAGTGTTAGATTTTATTACTGCATCCTAATCCTCTTTGCCTCCTAATTCCTCTTGACTGTGGTCTTGAGATGCTGGATGGATGCATGATGGCTTAATCCCTCGTTAGAAGAGGTTACGCTTTGCCCTCCTGCGTTACTCGCAGCGTCTCGCCCATGGAGGAGCTACTGATACCCGCAGATGCCGAGGAGGCGCCGCCTGAGCCTGCCGTCTTCTTCTCTCCGGCGGGACCTGCTAAAACCCCGCTGGAGAGAATGAAGGACTTCATGGCAAGCACGTTCTCGGTCGGTGTCAGAGAGTATGTGAAGGACTACATCAGGCAAAACGGGCTGCTGACGCTCTCGGTTCTAGCCGTGATCACAGGATGTGTCCTGGGCTTCATGCTGAGGGGTCTGGACCTCTCCACACAGGTAAGGCTTAATAAACTGGGATTTTAGAGAAATAAATGACTCTGGACATGTCAATGAAAATGCACGGAAGGAAGAAATTATGCAAACGTGCATGCTGCAACTGTTGGAAAGTTGTTAGTGATGTATCTTAATGGGTGCACCTCAAACATCCACCCAACGCATCCTTCTCTATATTTTATTATAGTTTTTTGAATCAAAAGGGGACAGAAATACGTGTCATCACAGTGCAACTCATACATTCCCAAATGAAAAAAATACTATAGTAATTTATAGTAAATACTATAATGTTTTTGAACCGTTTATACTATAGTAAAGTACTTGAATTAAGTTGTTGTGGTAATTCTATAGATGCTGTGGTAATATAACAACTATATTAATATAAACAAATTACCCAATACTGTACTGTTTTCTACAACTATAGGGTATATTAAAATACAACACACTACAGTTTACTGTAGTAAAAACTAAAGTATACTACAGTATTACAGTTTATCAGTTCACTATAGTTAATACTACAGTATGCTGTAGCATTCATTAACAAAATGTTGTAAATACTACAGCATAATACACTTTACTATAGTATGGTTCAAAAACACTAGTATTTATTATAAATTACTACAGTATTTTTTCATGTGGGCTGTGAAAAGTAAATGTCGTTTCTCAATTCTCATTAAATTTGTACTATTATGACTTAAAAGATAACTGAGAACAGTATTGTTTATTAATTTTATTGTTTATTATATTTGTTGTGATGAAATGATGCATGTAGGTTTGAATGTTAGGAAGTGCTTAAGGACATTTGTGCTCAGTGATCTAATCCCAGACAGACAGCAGTCCAGCCAAGACAAATGGAGGTTGACGTGAGAGACGGTCTCACCGCGCGTGACACCTGACCCTGCTGAACGGCAAATGGCAACAGTCAGGGGAAGTAGCTCAGATGGGCTTCTCTGCTCTCAGATAGCTCAGCATCATTACTCCAGTCTTCAGTGTCACATGATCCTTCAGAAATCATTCTAATATGCTGATTTGCTGCTCAAGAAACATTTCTTCTTATTATTAAAACATTACCATTGTGATACACTACTATTTGAATTTGCTCTTAGAATCCTGGAAAAAAGGATTGTGGTTTCCACAGAAATATCAAGCAGTAAAAATTGTTTTCAAAACTGATACTATTAAGAACCCTTCTTAATAATAAGTGAGCACCAAACCATCATATTAGAGTAATTTTTTCAAAGGATCACTAAAGACTGGAGTAGTGGCTAATAGAAATTCAGCTTTTGTCACCACAGGAATAAATTATATTTAAAATATATTATTATTATAGTTATTTTAAATTGTAAAAATATTTCACAATATTACTGTTTTTACTGTTTTACCTTTGATTAAATAAATGTAGCATAAAAGAGTTCTTTCAGCATCATTAAAAATCTTAATCATTCAAAACTTCCATTTTTTTGTTTTGTTTTGTTTTTGTAAAATATGATAAAACATAACGTGGTAGAACTAGATGACATTTAAGCCTGTGTTACCATATTCTAAACATTATCTCTGTTTTGTTGTTGTTGATGATGTTTTTTACTACACTATGTGAAAATTTTGAAATTGTGCGAAATTGCTTATCATCTGAAAAGCTCTTTTTGTGTTTTTGTAATCAGGCAAAAATCTACTTCTCCTTCCCTGGTGAGCTGCTCATGCGGATACTTAAAATGTTGATTCTTCCCCTAATCACCTCCAGGTGGAGATTTAACATATTCTCACCTTCATATTTTATACAAAAAACCTTATATCCTACATAAAGGGACACATCTCAACTCTTACTGTCTGCCTGTAGTTTAATGTCTGGACTGTCGTCTATGGAGTCGAAGGCCTGCTGCAGGATGGGGGTGCTGACAGTCACTTACTACCTTTGGACCACGTTCATCGCAGTAGTGGTCGGCATTGTACTCGTTCTTATCATCAAACCTGGCTATGGGGCACACATGGAGAACAGCAGACTGGGAGGTGGACAAGTCATAACATCTGCAGATGCACTGCTGGATCTGGTCAGGTATGACTGTCCAAAAAAAATAAAAAATTATAGCAACAACACCCTTGTAGTTCCTGAACTAACATTCATATCAGGAAAGCAGATTTTTGGAGTAGGCCTATATATAGGGTTAAAGGCTCCTTTTCAACCTATTTCCATCGGACTTTAATGGCTCATGTTTAGTGTCTTTAGTGGTATTCTATTTCATGGAAAATAAATGGGGAAAGTTCACCCAAACATGACAGTTCTATTCTCAAATTCAGACTTTTTTTTCTGACACAGAAAGAGAAAGTTTTTCCATGCAATTACAAAGCATGGAGACCAGAGCATTCAGGCTTCAAAAAGCACAAAAGTATCCTAAAAAGAGTTGATATGTATTGTGCATAGTATATATGACTTTTGAATTTGATGGCTTTGTGTGAGGAATGCAATCAAATTCACCCTAGCTTTCCTTAGCATGTTCATGATTTGTGAATGTGAATTGTTCTTTGAGTTGGATCTTTTCAATGAATCAGTTGATCCGGTTAGGGTTAGGGTTAAAAATCAGTCATAAAATCAGTCTAGAACTTCAACAGTCTGATGATAGCATTTAAATTTTTGGGTGAACTTCCCCTTTAATATCAGCTTTTTATTACTAAAAACAATAAGCTTTTCAGGTAAATTTCTCCTCATTTTGATAGACATGTTCAGAAAATAAGTCTCATGGACACCGTAACTCCCATTCATAGGAAGAGTTGCTCATGTCTGGGGATTTTAGGCCATCCCATACAGCGCAATCCTATTAAAGCAGTGATTAGGGTATTTTTAGTAATCTGCACAAAGTGCCAAGTAAGAAGTGCGGGACCCTCCCACTCCCCTCTGCCCATAAACACAGCGAGTCTTGTGCTGCTATATTTGATAATTGCTAGCTTTAAGTGTTCAAGTCTGAAGGGGGTATGTCATATCATAAAGTAAAAGTATATATGTGTTCATAAAGACACAATTAATGAACTGGCATCATATGCTTTAAAAATGGCCAGTTGCTCTATACTTTTCCACTTACACTTTATTTCCATCCTCAGGAATATGATCCCTTCCAATCTCATTGAAGCCACATTTCAGCAGGTGAGTAAACAGACACCTTAAGATAACATGAATAAAACCAAAGTCCCTTTCAAGAGGAATCAGTTCACTTGGCAGCCATATTTGGAACGTTCAAATTCTGTTGCTGATTTGAAATGTTATTTAAATGTGAGTTGGCAAGCAGTTTTTGAAATTTATATATTGCCTCATTCAAGTAGGTATTGCATGCTCAAAATAGCTAGCTGGAGGCAATCCCGTAAATGTTGTTTCCTACTCTGAAATAGTGTTAAAAAGCAAGGTTGGTTCAGCCAATGCGCGTTGTGCAGTCGTAAGTGTTCCTATGGAGTGATCCGATGATTTTACCATCGCATTGACAGCTGGCTCTTTTATTTAGAAGGTGGGACTTATTCCACCATATAGAGCGCATTAAAGCCCGCCCACTTTTTTTTTAACAGCATTGGTTTTTCCCTTGAAGCATTGCAAATTCCATTAAATTCAAAAATGTAATTTCAAATTGAAATGGAGAAATATAAAAGTATAAATTAAAAGTTGGTGATTGTATCTAGTTTTTGCCAGATATCTATCTATCTATCTGTTTATCTTTCTATCTATACACACACACATACACACACACACACACACACACACACACAAATATTTAACTGTTCTCATAGCGGACTTGATTACTTCATTTGTGGTGCTTCATGGGAGTGGGTGGGGCTAAAGCACTGGTGGGTGGGGCTTTGCTCACTGCGACTGATTGGTGGAATTTTCTGTACAGCATCATGGGTAGTGTAGTTTTTCACAAATTCTGCTATTAAATATGATTATTTTAAAAACAAGTTAATGTGAATCAGTTAATAACCTCAGAACTTACAACAGGTCTGTCCTTAAAGATTTTTCAGTTATTGTTAAAAATCAATTTCTCTATGGAGTTTTCACTTTCGGAACCCAACTGATGCAACTCTATTGCACTGCACTTTCTACCATTCATAGTAATATGGGTAAACCATTACGTGTATAAATATATGCAGCCTCTGACACCTGGTGGACAATAAAATCCATTAGATTTGCACTGTAGGATCAGGATATCAAAGAGAATTGGGCTTTATGAGCTTGGGCCAATAAACAATTACCTAGCAGCTGCATAACAATGTACTAAAAACTGAAATTCCCTTTGTAAACACCTAGAATACTTACAACATTGTTATCAACAAGGTTTGTACAGCAAAGACCACTCACGTTTTCTTAAGAAAAAGTAAAACCTAGTTGTATATGTTGTTGTTTCAGTATAAGACAGACATTATTCCAATCATAAAAACACCAGTGAACACAGGACGCCCAAATGTTGTCTACCTGATGCCTGATGAAGACAATCCAAAGGGTCGGACGGTGCTGTTGGAACTAACGCCACCTCCAGACATCGAGTACAAGACCCGTCCAGGCAGCAGTCAGCAGATGAACGTACTCGGCATTGTTATTTTCTCAGCCACGATGGGTAAAACATCTGCCTTCACCTAATGAAGCTTCTTCACTAAGTTAAATCATGATCAAATGTGGATCTATAACGAAGGGCTTTTCATAGGTCTCTTACTTGGTAAAATGGGCGAACGAGGAGCTCCTCTGGTGAACGTTTGCCAGTGCATCAATGAGTGTGTGATGAAGATCATTAATGCGGCTGTGTGGTAAGAGAGAAAACACTCATTCAATCTCAAACATCTGGCAATCAAAACAATCATTCAGTTTAGGGTTCTTAAATGAGCAGTTCCATACAAAAAATGTTTGTTGCTGAAATTAAGATCAAGAAGTTGTATTTACACAATACTTGGCCAGGATTGGCCGTTGAGAAGCCCGAGGACTCAGATACCATTAGCTGAGGATCTGAGTGGAAGTTTCCAGCATGCATCTGGCACGTGCATAACAGCCACCAGCATTAAGGTGTGTTAAAGCCATGCTGTCATTCGGCACATGCAGGGATTATAGATCACCTGTGCTTAAGAGCTGTCACATACTTCTCCATGCTGCTGGGTAGGATGGGGCTAACAACACTGTCACAACATAACACTCCACAAATGATTTAGTCCTATGTTTAAGATTCATCCAAATTGATTGCATACAGAATTTCCATCTATTTGGATTACACAGTTTTAACATAAACTAATCAATATGATTTCTGCACTCAAAAAATCATGGCATAACTAATTGCATCTATTTATATCATATTTTCAAAATGCATTCATACAAATTGCTTAGAATCAGCATAAATCTGTTCATTGTGAAAACAATAGAAATTATTCAGTTAAAAAGTATGAACGGTTAAAATATGCCTAACTGTGGAACAAGCAATATTCAGTTAGTTAAAAATGTATTGCTGATAAATATTTATACCTGGTTATTGTATATTTAAAATGCATTGAGTTTATCAGTACTATTACAGAAATCAATTTCAATTATGACTGACTGACAGATTTATTAGTTAGTTTAACATTGCATAACCTAAACAGATGGCATTTTTATATGAAACGTAAAGCTTATATTTAGGCCTAATTTTTTTTTTTTTGAGCACAGGGCACACAATTTCTATATTTGACTCCAAATCATTAATTAAAATCAAAATGGACCCTATTTACTCCCTTAATAAACACACCCCTGGTTTCACAGACAAGGCTTAAGCCTAGTCCTAGACTAAAATGTAAGTCTGAGCTATTTCAACTGAAAGAAACTTGGACTGACTGATCTTAAAATATATCAGTGCCTTTGGTTTGTCTCAAAAAGCACACCAGTAATGTTTTTTCTAAGCATGTTTATAAAAATTACTTAAATGTCCTAATTGAACAATGGCCTGCCTAATCCTGGCTTAGTCTAAGCCCTGTCTGTGAAACCGGGCCATAATACTTTCTTAATGTGAACAATTCATCGCTGCGTGTTATTCAAAGAACAAAATGTTTCGTAATAGAAACAAAACAAAACAGTAAATCATCAGTAGTGAATTTTCTGTTTTACTCAAAATGCATCACATTAAGGAAGTAAAATGGGTTGGGTTTTCATGTTGAGTAAGGCATAGTTTATCCAAAAATGTAAATTCTGTCATTTTCTCACTCTTCCAAACCTGTATGGCTTTCTACAGAAGAGAAAAGATATTTTGATGAATCATTGAACTGTTTTTGTCTATACAATAAAAGTCCACAGAATCAGTGTTCTGCAAAAAAAACAAACAAAAAAAACAAAACAAAAACAACCTCATACAGATTTGGAGTGACATGAGGGTTAGTAAATAATGACAGAGTTCATATTTTTGGGGTGAACTATCCCCTTAATGTGCCAAATTAATGACAGGACGTTTTCTCATGATCATGTACAACAAAGAAATGTGACTGTTGAAGATAAAGTCTTCCGCATAATCACATAGTCCTTGATATGACTGAAGAATCACATTTTTGAGAATCATATGATTAATTCCTACCAGACTCTGTAGCTTCTCTGTATTTTTCAACAGGTATTTTCCTTTTGGGATCATCTTCCTCGTGGCTGGCAAAATCCTGGACATGAGTGATCCCTCTACACTTGGGAAGAAGCTGGGCTGGTATGGGCTGACGGTCATGGCAGGCCTGTTTGTGCACGGCCTCATTTTGCTTCCATTCTTCTATTTCATTCTGACACGGAAAAATCCTTTCACATACATCAGAGGGCTTCTGCAAGCCATGGTCATCGCTCTCGCCACATCATCCAGGTAAGACGAACTAGGGCCCCTATGAAATGAGTTTTATTTTTTTCCCAAATTCCGTTTTTTTTTTTTTTTTCAGTTTGAATTTTTCTAGATTCAGTTTTTTTCTCCAGTTGGAATTTTTCTGTACTCTGTTTTAATGGTTAAATTCAATTTTATTTATCAATAAGCATGTATAATTAATTGAAATCATGAAAACTGAATTTTTCTCAAATTCAATTTTCTTTTTACCAAATTCTGTGTTTTCCATAACTTTTCTAGATTCCATTTTAATGGTTTCATTAAATTTTAATAATCAAAAGCATCTTGAATTAATTGATTTTATTAAAAAAAGTAATGTATTATTATTTTCTTTCTTTTTTTCAGAAATACTGTGTATTTACATTTTTCTGCTAAATAAATTCTGGTAAATCATTTTTCTGGTAAATATTCCTGAAAAATAATGTTTTGACAATAATATATTAGTAGTAGTACTACAAGTACATTAAGTAATTTCTGTCAGTTTCTTCAAGTTAACCCGAACTTTTAGTTTGACGGGTTGCTGTGAAGACCTTTAAGTTTCTGTTTGTAGCGATATGACAATAGTTTTTCTCAAATGAAATGGTTAAATGCTCATGAAGTGACTCTCAGTGCAGTTCTATAGATTGTGTTCATGTACTCATATATTGACACGGCAGAGGCTGAAAACTTTGCTTCAGTATTGCGCCATTCATTCACACACAGAGACACACAGAACATAATTAAAGGATTCATATTCAAATGGTATTTTTGCAGCTTTCACAGACACTAGTCCCTATCACGTGTTGATTTAAGTGTACTTGCTTTTGATTTATCCATCCAAAATTTATTTAGCAAATTCCGTGATATTCCGTGTTATACAGTGAATTCTGTTTTTGTGACTGGATTCCGCGATTACGTCTGCGTTTTCCGCATCGCGGAAAACATAGGGCCCTAGATGAACTCTTCAAAAACTATGTAAATGGCTTGTCCTAACTCCATTAAATTAAGTAGAAACATGCTTTGACCTCATGACCTTGTAAATGTGAGATATTCTCTCTTTTTCACAGTTCAGCAACGCTGCCCATTACAATGAAATGCTTGCTGGAGAACTGCCGAGTGGACAGGCAGATTGCCCGGTTTGTGCTGCCAGTGGGAGCCACCATTAATATGGATGGAACAGCGCTTTATGAAGCGGTCGCTGCTATTTTCATTGCCCAGGTCAATGAGTACGAACTGGATTTCGGACAATTGGTCACCATCAGGTAGGCCTACTTGCAAACAGGCAAAGATGTAACCAATTGTAGTCAGGTTTAGTGATCGACTGAAATATTGAGACTTTTATTTTGGCAGGGCTGAGAACGCTAGAAAATGGGTGAAGTAATGAAGTTAAACAAAGTTAGTAAAATGAATAAACTATCAATATAACAGAAAAGTAAACGCTAATATTTTCTCATCTATAAGTCAGCATTCAGCAAATACGCATTTCATTTAAACAAGTCTTTGAGTATCTAATAAAGGTTTAATTTAATAGACCATGTAAACTTAAATTCAGCTGTGAGATCCTCAGAAGCGTGCATTTGTAGACTGCATATAAATGTGTAACAGCACTGTGCTACTGTGCAACATTAAATCCTCGCGTTCAAACTTAGTTTGCCGCTGACATCTTCATGTCATATTCATTGTGTGCTTTATGTAAAATTAGACTGTGGATATTTGAAAAAATATTATTCCCACTGTGCACAAACTTACTAGATTACTGAGTGCACTGTTGGTTCCTTTATATTTATATTTTTAACAATTTATTTGTGAAAATTACTATAACAGAATTACAGAATCAAGATGTTGCCATCAAATAAATCTCTTTGTTTCAGCTTTTCATTAGCCATCGGCCACCCTGCTTTCTAAGATATGGCCATCAAAAACAAAAACATTGTTCGACCACTAGTCATTTTGATCAATAACTATTCTGGAAACTGGAGGGAGGACATCCCTATAGACAGTAATGATTAACAGAACTAGATCAACTCATCTAGCATGATCAGTTCTATCAGGAATCGAGTACTGTTCTGATTTTCTCCAGTATAACAGCGACTGCAGCCAGCATTGGTGCCGCTGGAATCCCTCAGGCAGGCCTTGTAACCATGGTGATAGTGCTGACATCCGTCGGGTTGCCAGCGGATGACATCACGCTGATTGTGGCCATTGACTGGATCTTGTAAGTTGAGATAACTGCCATTGTTCTTGATAGCTGTAGTCAATGAACTTAATCTAAATTAAATATAAATGTTAATAAGAGTAAATGCTGAAACAATGCATGAAGGAAATAGCAATAATAGAATCAAGAATAAAGTCTTCTTCTTCTGGTTTAAAGAGATCGCTTTCGAACAATGATCAATGTGCTAGGAGATGCTCTGGCAGCTGGAATCATTGGCCACTTGTGTCGAAAAGACTTCCCAACTGACAGAGCGGTAAGCTAACATCTGTTTTCTGTTTATAGCGTTTGGGTCAATGACAGTGTATCTATGAATTTATTTAAAAATACATCCAAGATCATGGGTTCGATTCCCAGGGTGTAAATGTAATGACTTGCTGAGCATGCTTGTAGTGATGCATGCTTTTAATTTCTGAGTTAATCATTTTTAGGGGACATAAAGTGTGGGATGACCAACATGCATAAAATAAAGAACAGTAAATGACTGCAGGTTGCTAAAATATTAGATCAATAAATGTAAACGTCCCTAAAACCTTAATTATGAATTATTTCTAATGTTTATAAAAATACTCTTAACCTTGAAAATACGTTTAAAAACTTTTTTTTTCTAAATAAGATTTTTTTTTAAAAATAATTAAGATGTCTAAACTCGTTTTTACAAAACCAACATGAACACAAAGAATAAATTTTCATTTTAAACTAGATTTTTTGTTTTTTCACTTTCATTCATAGTCTTACATGTCATTGACCCATTTAGAAAAATATTTTTTTTTTTATAAAAGTCAAAGGTTTTTTTTAGCATCATCTAAACTTTTATATACCACAAGCTTATTGATGCTATATGACCTGGTCTTTTTGTCAGGCGAAAGCAAATGGAGCAGCACAGGACAGTCAGACGGCTCAAAACATGGAGAATGTGCCTTTAACTGAAGTTCCACTGCTGGCCGGGAAAGACTGTATATTCGAGGTGGTTGGGGACACAGTTTTTGAACGACCCACAGTCTACTACAATATATGTCAGGTCTGAGTCACCAGACGATTGCCTTACACACATCCACGAACCTCCTTTACCACTGTGCCATAAAGAAGTACTGAATGAACACTTTCTCTGCTTCGTCTGTCTCTGCTTTATAAAACAGACTAATATTGGCTGTTTCGTACAGCTGAGTACATTTAGGCAGCGTTTCTTAAAGGGAAATACTTCTATTTACAAAGACAGGCCAAAAATAGATATATTTTTTTTACTCTGCATTCAGGAATTTTTACATTCAGGTTCAGGCTGATGTTACAGTCAAAACATGATCCAGAACTGCAGTGACAACATCCTAAAGGTAATGGGGAAGGAAACTGAGTGACATTTCAAAATGCACAGTCGAAAGCCAATTATCTGGCATCACATGCAACAACACGGGTGACTGATTTGCAAATATTTCTTGTTTTTTACATCTGCATTATTGTATTTTTGTGTAATGAATTTGCAACGTGTTTGTAATTAAAAAAAAAGAAGATACAAAAATGGATGTCATTTGTTTGCGCAGCGATGTTATGAGAAATGGCATGCACGTGAGGACAGATGGTTAGAGAGTTAACATCGGATTTGGTTTCGGAGAAAACAAGCAGAGCTTACGCCTAATTAGATAGAGCTGCTTGCTTCAGGTTTACGAGCTCAGGATGATCAGCCCAAAGAACATTAATGACAAATTAGCCATTCGGAGGTTATGACCACTGAAACTAATTCAGCAGGGACAAAATAGATATGCACGACCATGCTCCAAAGCACAGCTGACCCAATTATTACAGCCTTTACACCTAATTGCATTCAACTTTCAATGTGCTTTTTGGATCACATTTTTACACAGTATTTTAGGTTTTTAAAAGTAAGTTTACGACTTTTTAAAGATCATTTAAAGACCAAGTAAAGAAAATGAGTGGGAACGTAAAACATTACTATGTTCTGTAAATGCAAATGTCTTAGGAGCAGACAATGCAAAACATTACATTTTGCAAATACACCTTCCAACAGTTCTCCACTACTTTTTACTTAAATATGAAAAGAACTTTTACTGTAGCTTCTGATTACACTGCACAAGGTTATGTTCATCTTTAGCATTTTTGTTTAGTTTTTCCAATGTCAAAAGATTCTCAAATCATGATGCATTAAAAAGCAAAATGACAAGTTTTGATGAAGTGAGTTCATGATTAAAGAACAAATATCCGCCAGTGGGCTCAGAAAATTCAACTTAATTCAAAAAAGTTTTCATACCCCACTGACAGATATTTGTTCTTGATTTAAGTATAATCTCGATTTTGCAGAAAACTAGACTGCATATATTTAATTTGCATCTAAAGTAAATATATGTTGATTCAAGGATGTTTAGATGCTTGTTTTGGAAAACAAGACAAAAATAGGAAGAGGAAGATATTCTTTTTTTGCAGTGCAATAATTCCAACATTTAATGCAGTTAACTTTATGAATTGAAGACTTTGTGCTCTGGTTTGACCTTAGTTTATGAAAGGGTGAATTAGACCTTTTGAGACTCACAGAAACCCTGTATTTGCACATGGAAAAAAAAAAAGGAGATATTGCTTAATCTTAAACCAATCAACAACTATTACACTTCTGAATTAAATGTTTGGAACACTTTTTTTTTTCACCTAAACCTACAAGCCTATTTGAATGATTTCCATCTTTTTTTTTTTTTTTTCCTCTGGGGAAAATGAGGCTTGTCCTTATAAGCTACTAAAAAGTGCACTAGATTCCTAGAAATAAACATTTTTATACTTTGTTAATGGCAATCAAATTCTTTCAAGTCTGTTTCATCTCGGTTCAAATAAAACATGACAGAAATCCTCTCTAATATAAAACAGGTAAGGGTAGAAACCCTTAGAATCATAATGAAAGTAACAATACATTTTTACGACAAAACAATGGCATTTATTTGAATGAAACACATGGAACATCCTGCTACAAGACCTCAGGTCACACTACCAGTAAAGACCCGAAGCATGATGTGTACAATTACCCAAGTCAAACCTACCGACAAATGAACATGCACACAAATATAGTGTTGGTCTGTAAACCGGATGTGTACTAGCACTGCGAGATATCTTGAGAACAATTAAATACAATTCTTCACTTTTGTGTGGCTTTACATGACTTGACAAGGTCTCAAAAAGCAGACTGAAATTTCACATTAAAATGTACAAAGCTGCATTTAGGATTGACTAAGTACAGAGTAAAACACTACATTAAAATGCACTATTAATGTTAATTCGGCAAGCAAATGTGTAACTGAATACTGATCTAACCAAATCTAGACTGATGTGCCTACAACCCTGCTTCTGTCAGACTCAAATTCATTGCCAGACCTTTAACATGACGTGGGGAGTGAATACAACACTGGTTGGAAAGATCATGTAAAACCAAATGTTAAAAATGCTTCTTTCAACCACCTTCCAAATAAAACAAGACAGACAAAACAAAGAAATATGTTGTTAAATGCAAAACAAACTTTAATATCAAATGAAATAACTTGATAAAAAAAAATAAAGCAAACTGCAGTGGGGGAAAAAAAAAAAAAAAAAAGAAAAAGGGGGGGAAAAAAAAAAAAAAAAAAAAAAATGACGACAATACTTGCTGTTTCAGATCTTTCACTTCCAAACAGGAAAACTAAAACACTTAAAGGCATATGCTTTACACTCCAAGTTCTTTGGTCCTTCCAATGTTCTTTTACCTTACAGATGGGTGAGCTGGAGCACTGAAGAATTGGACTAGTCTATTTACAAAGGTCTAGAGAAGAGGTGGAGGATGTGTAGTTTGTACTGACAATAAAGCTAAAAGCTTTCACATTATAGTATAATGAAGAATATGGGACCATAAGTCCAGTGTGATGAAGGGAAGAGGGGATAGAAGGAAAAAGCAACAATGCCATGATATCTTTAAGGCATCACAACAGTGTTTATACAAAAAAAAACTCGGATCTTCCGATATATATCTGAAACTTTTCAATTGTCCAGGGTTTTACAAATGCCAGGCATTAGGGATAAAATCACCAATGCAACATTCTAGTTTTTGCTCAACCCCAGAGTAAAACACTAGCACAAACTTATTTCACCCCAACAAAGATGTATGAGTATGTTTATGTAGACAGTAAACAACTGAAATCTTTAGAGCAAACCGCAAATAACTTTCAGATTCTCTTACGACACAAAAAAACAGTCCCTTTACTTGTGAGACTTGCTGGTTTTGAACGACACTTGTAGGACTCTGTCTCCCATGCGGTATCCGTTCAGGCTGGCGATGGCCATTGCTGCCTCTTCGTAATTTGTCATGGTGACAAACCCGAACCCTTTGCATTTGCTGGTGTTAAAGTCACGGATGACCTTGACGTTGGTGACAGCGCCGAACGGACCGAACATCTGCCACAGGATGCCTTCGTCTGCATCCTGACCCAAATTGTAGATGAAGATACACCATCCAGAGGAAGAGCTGCTTGACACATTCATCCCGGAGGCACCGCTCATGTGGTCAACACTCATGGGTGAAAACCTACCAGAAAGTAAGAAATCAATCAGTCAAGTCACCTTTATTTCTATATCGCTTAATACAATACAGTTTGTGTCAAAGCAGCTTCACAGTGAGAAAAAGGAAAACTGCAGAATCAATTATGGAAACAGTTCAGATTCTGCTGTAAAAGACAATATAGACAAGACAAAATTCACCTGCAATGTTGGCCCCTGGTTATTTACCCAGAAAATGTTTTATTTTAATTTGGCATTTGCATAATTGGTTGGGGTTAAGGATTTAAACAGTTTCAATCCTCCAAACAGAGCATTTTTTCTTTAATAGATACATTTTCTATGCAGTGGTTTACTTAATCTTCCCAACCTGGCAACTAGGCAGATAACAGAAAAAGTACTGATGAGATGAAAACACAGGCAAACATGTAAATTGGGATTTAGCGATCTCTATTGAGATATTCTACTCAAATAAGTGTAATACAGCCAGTCTGTTTCCGTTTGTGTTATTTGCTGCGACTAAACCAAACCATGAGTTGATGATGTCTTGATTTGTGCTATGCAAGAACAATAATTGATGAAAAGTATTATGCTTTTCTCACAAGCAGCCAAGAATCAGATTAAAAGACAACATTAAAACTACAAGCAGCATATCTGGCTCTCTCACCTGAAGCGCTGTGCCTGGTGATGAACAGGTCCTCCAAACCGACGGGATTGAGTGTGGTACAGCTGAGAGATCAGCTGGGAATTCTTGGTCTGGTTTGGATTGGCAGCAAACTTCACTGTGATTGGTTCAGAGGCACCAGCTGGTTTGGAGCCATTAAGATCCTTGATGGCTTCCTCCGCTTCAGACCTCTTATCGAAACGAATGAATGCAACTCCACGTGACAGACCTAACAGTAAGAAAGCCCCCCCCCCACAAAAATGAGTTGAGACCCAGAATACATTCAAGATGGAAAACTGCAGAGTGCAGGACAGAATTATTACCTGAGGCTTGGTCGACCAGTACGCGGGAATTTATGATATGCCCGTACTGGGTAAACATGTCCTCTACATCCTTCTGTGTCATGGTCTTGGGTAAACCGCTGATGTACAGGTTGGCATCTTTGATGCTGTCAGAGCTCGGCCGGGCAAATGAGACCTAATTTAATGGAGAAAAATGACATTAAAAACCATTTCATTAATGCATTATAAAAAAACAAAAAATACAAATTTATTAAGCCATCATGTTTGCCCACATTACTGATGAAACAATGTAGTTCCATTGTGTAGCCAAAGCATAACCTCACATCTGAGTTTCACATATGAAATAAAAATAAAAACAAACCCAAAAATGAAAATAAACCCAAAAAAATAAAAACACTACAATGATAATGTGTACTTCACATAGGAGTAAAACAGATTTTATAGTCTATACCTACAACAAAAATGGACAACTTTCAATTTGAATTAAACTACAATGCTCAAAAGTAAAACAAACAAACAAAAAATAATAAATAAAGATAAATGTCTGGGACTTCAGCGCAGGGCTTCTGTTCGGCACAATTTCATACTCAAGCAAATGACTTCTAACATTTACCCCTCCGTTTTTACACCACAGCCACGCAAGAGAAATGAAAAGAGCAGTTATTAATCTTAAAAGGAACTCTAAAATAAAAATGTCACTGACTTCAGTATAATTCTGTACCGAAATTAAACCATGCTTAGTCAAAGACAGCCAATCATACAGATTATTAGAGCAAAAATCTTGAGACAAAAAAAATGTCAGGAAAAAGAAAATCAAACTAAGCAACAAAAAGGAAAAAAAAGGAAAAAAAAAAGAAAAAAAGGAACAATTGCTGAAACTCATGAAGTTGTTCATTCCTTACAGAAAGCAGGCAGGACTGGAACGCTGTCCTAACTGCTTTGAGTCTAGTTTACCAATATGGCAACTATGATTCAACACATGGATACAAAAACACCTCTTTGCACGTTACCTTGATAGTTTTAGACTGTAGTCTCAGGCCATTGAGTGTATTGATTGCCCTTTCTGCATCACTAGGGTTAACATAGTTAACAAATCCGTACCCTAAACTGTGGCCTAGAGAAAACAAAAGGGAAAACAAACAAAATAAAAATAACAAACGTTCGTCCACATCCTGCAGACTATTCTCTCTGCATAAAAGAAACAATGCAAGCTGTTCTTGTGAATGACAATTGTAAAACAAAATAGTTACATGTTCATCAAAAACAAAGTTTGACATCAGGCAAGAAAACGGTTAGGATACAGAAATAAAATCCAAACATCAAAACAGTCTTTATAGAATAGTTTCTAGGAAAAAAAACAAATACCTTCCTTCACCTCCTTAAAAATAAAAAACAAAAACATTAGTAGGCATTTATAAATGTTTAAGTAAATAAAATACAACGCACATTCAACATCATAACTATACATCATATTTCTAAGTATAATGAATTCCATAGATAGTGGGATGCTTTGGGCAAGTGAAAAAAAAACAAAAACAAAAAAACACTATCAAACAAAGCTAATGGCATAGATGCATGAAGATGGCACCAGACTGACATCAATAGGCCTCTCCAGGTACTCCACAATACAACTGGAAATTGATAATTGTCCTCAAAAACATAGGAAACAATAGCAAAACAAAACCAACCAAAAAACAAAAACACAACAACCCCATAAAATAAAGCACATTTGCCTATACACTTTGCACAGAACAAGACAGGATGTCCACACCATTAAAAAAAAAAAAAAAAAAAAAAAAAAATGTATTTTTCAAAATGTCAAATGAGTTTTGCTATCTCCACACCAAGAAAACATTTACAGAAAAAAAAATGTGCTTGACTTCAATGTCAAATCAAAACTCAGCACATTGTGGGAGGACTCCAAGTCTAATCAAAAGCTCAATGATATTGAATCGGACCAGTACCATCTTTACACCGTTTCAAATAGGGGGGGAGGGGGGGATAAACCAAATGAAAAATTTGTGCGCAAAATGTTTATTGGAGCATAAAACATACCACAGTGGACAGTGAAATGCTGCCACCAACCTGACCCAAGCTTCAATAAACTGGTCAAAAGAAAGCAAAGATTTGCCTTAATATATATAAAAAAAAAAAAAAAAAAGTACTTCAAAATATTAAAAAAATAAGTGCATTCCCTATAAAACTTGTAACAAAAAAAACAACAGTGTTGGAAATATAGACAAGAAGTTATGAAAACAAATAGCCTCTCTCTTCATGTACCACAGACACCAAAGAGAAAGCCACTGGCTCATTGTGTTGAGACGTACCTGCCATCTTGTCTCTTATGAGTTTGGCCGACTCCACCTCGCCAATGCTGCTGAAGAGACTTCGAAGCTCCTCCTGACTCATGTTCTGGGGCAGGTAGTTGATGATCAGGTTGGTTTTCGCATCACTTGGCTCATCGCCCATGTGGTCCTCGTAACCGTTCGGCATGTCGTATACTTCCTGCTAGAGAAAAGAGTTCGCATTGTAACCAAACCATCAAATTTATACTGGCAGACTAAAACCTAAAAAAAAAAAAAAAAAGTTGCATGACCAACAACATCCGACATTAGTCTACACACAAAAATAATGGCCAATTTTACCTTTACTGAGCTGCCACCCTTGTGTGAGTCTCTGTCATTACCCTGGTTCTGAACCTCACAAACCTGCAGCAACAAATCAGTTGCAACATGATATAAATATAGACCTAATAACACCATGCAATATATAGCTATTTGGACTTTTGTTTAGCTACTAACTGTAATTCCTGGCCTTTATACTTGTACTATGCACAAAACCAATACTTGAAACTAATAACCAAATACTGAAATTGTTTTTTACAGAAACCATTTACCTGTAAACTGATCAAGTTGTGTTAATTAAATTTGGGCAATTAAACTTCCTCAGCAACAAGCCACCTTTTGATATTTTAGCTGAACATACTTTCCTACTTTTTATTTTTGGTCATGGTGAAGTGTCTACCCTGCTGCTAACGTTCGGCTGTTGTACATTGTTCACGTTGTGTGGATAAAATATATGCTAAAACTGTCCAAATGCATCAGAGAAGCACTAATTAAACATCACTGTTTGAGTCAATAACTTCAGCCCTCCAAAACTATTTTGGCCATAACCAAAAATTATGACGATTATTTTCTCTTACTAAAATTTATGTGCATAACCACTTGAAACTCATCTCTGAAATTCTTCCCAATTGTCAGTCAAATAAATAAACAAAAACCAAAACCACAGTTGTTCAGTTGGCAACATAAATACCTTAACATATTGATTGTATATATTGAATTGTTATAAGGTAACTCACCATTTCACTGAAGAAATTAATGTAAAAGCAGGTTATCAATACTTACTTTTAAATACCTAATGTGTCCTCTTCTGACGGCCATGTAGACACCTTACAGCTTCAAAATCTTAGTCTGAAAGAGAAAAGAATTAATCGTAAATAGCCTTGCAGTAGATGCACATTCTCTATTAGAGAGCCAGGACAAACACCGCATCGATATAAACCGTACATCCATCGGTTTAGACCACTTCATTTCGCTTTTACAATGTTTGCGCTGGCGTAGGGACAAAAATCACTCAAGTCTACCATTTACAATGAAATAAACATTTAGTCGTCGACTTATTTACCCTACGAACAAAATCAAACGCAAAACAATGAAGAGTAGCTAAATGAATGCTAGGCTAACCAAGCTAAGCTAGGCTGTACGGACAGCGCGAACAGTTACAAATAAATAAATAAATAATAACAACATCGCAATAGTATCATAACCATCATAGAGTGGTTATATTATTACCTAAACTCATTTTGCAAATTATCATGATATTTTCATCGCTTTAGGCCGCTCTTTTGAGGCCTGTTCGCCAGCATCGAAGCTACCAGCGCGTACTCATAAGCGTTTTAAATCGTGAAGTCCGATCATTTAAAAAAACAAATCACAGATCATAAAAAGAATAACATCATTTTCAAGCACAAATAAATATATATATATATATACCTCCGTTTCCTTTGTCCTCGACCGTCGTTGTAGTAGAGCGAGTCACAAATCGTGAAGAGAACAAAGCGGAGATCTGCTCTACCTACTTCGCACGCGCGACCTCAACCCAAGAGAGGGTGCGCTCGGGTGTCTCGCGCTCAAGCGGAAGTGAAGCCACGCCTCCTCCTGTCTGGAGGAAGAGATGCTGCGGAGTCACACCCCATCTAAGCACATCACACGACCATTTTGAAGCATTGCCAAGGTTTTTTTTTTTTTTTTTTTAGTATGGATCTATTATGTTTGATAAACTATTATGCTGCATAGGTTATATCCTCCTGAAAACCAGAAAAAAGGCCTTTTGAATTTAGTATTTTTTCATGTCATTACTTTGTTTAGAGCATAAGAAAAAATGGAAAAATAACATTTTTGAAAAATCATGTTTTATTCATATGTTATCCTATGTCTGTAGAGGACAACAGGACTCAGTTTTTCTAAAAAATAAAATGACATAAATAGACATGAAAAGGATGATTCTCAACTATGTTATAAAATATTTTGATATACCATTTCGCTTTATGCAATATGTGTGTAAAAATTGCCATAAACTGGATTTCCCATTAAACACAATGTATCTATACACTGTATCTAATTTGCATATTATTGTGCTGTTGGGACAGCATGCTGAAAAAATAAGTGTAATAATGGGTCAGATTTTCATATTAATTTCTAATATTTCATAAGAATATTGATATAGAATTTATTTTCCTATTTAGTTGTTTTGTCAAAACTTTGACAAAACAATTGACAAAAACTCCACAGCTGGGTCTCAGGAGGATATAAAAAAAATTAATTGTGCATAATAGTAATTCCTGCCTGACATCTTGTATTATTATTATTATTATTTATTTTTTTGTGAATATGTATCTTCTTTCTGTATAGTTTGTCATTGTTACTATTTGATTGTCCCGTGATGACTCCTTGGAATGCGAGTTTAATAAAAGTTTCATTTAATTAAAAAACTGAAACAATTTTAGATACTCTACTGAAAACTGTTACTGAAATTAAGTACTTCTCTTGGAATTTATTTTTTACTTCTAATACATGTATATAATATACGTATATATTATTATATAATATATATATATATATATATAATTTATTATATACAGTATGTTGGGTTGGGTAAGTTGTTATTGATCTGTATTTTTGTTGTTCCTTTGGATAGTATAACAATGTAATCAGTAATTTTACGTAAATTTGTCAATTTTATGTAATTGTAATTTTATATAGTATAAATTTAAACTAATACCATTTTTAATGACCAAAACTCATGACACTCAGAAGTAACATCAGTTGAACCAATTTTTTCAATAGATTCAGTATATTCAGTGATTCAGTAGATTTTTTCAATAGATTCAGTGTCTTTACATTTTTTTCTGCTGCCAATTAGGGAAACAACATTAAAAACACTCAATACATAGGTCAAGGGCAATACATAGCTTTCTCAGACGCCTCATTAAAGTAGACATCTAACAGAATATTTCCCTATGCTGCTTCAACAACTGATTAATGTGTACTGGTACTACAGCAAAAATGGTCAGCATCAGCATATGAGCTCCCAAAAAGCATATAACCTCACTTCAAAAAGTAGAAAGCATCTGATAGCACGATTTATTAATCTTGGAAACATGGAAACTCCTGCTCAAACATAAACAGCATCTACACTGGCTTGCAATTGAACACAGAATTAAGTGATTCAGCTTAACTGCAAAATATTAATATTATTCATACATAACCATAATGTCCCAGTGATGTCTAATTAGGCTACTATTTATGTCAGCAGTATATACAAAGCATTCTTGTTTGGCAAAGATCGAAATAAAGTAGAATGACAGAAGCAACTATATTATATACTGAAACATTTTACAATGCTGTTACATGTTCATAGAGGCAGATAGCCTACGTAAAGTTCACAAAAAACAGCCCTTCGACATTCAACATTGAAAAATATTCTTCCATGCCTTCTATCCTAAGAGTAGATCTCTACAGAATTTCCTATTCGAGAAGTTGGAAGCCCCTGTACAGTAGAAGAGGTAGACAGTGTGGCTGAAGCGTATACTAGCTGTATTAATTCCACCTCATAGAGAAGATTTCATATAGTACAGTGGCATTTTAGGTAAAACGTTCCCGGATGTTGAAGAGAGAAGAAGGGGCGATTGAATTCGACATCAGTGTGGTAACCCTGAATGACATCAATTCGATTTGATGGGCGATAAACTGCCAAAAATGAGACGGGGAAAACATAATACGTGACTGTGGCATTATGTCATATCCTTCTATTAGTCTTTTAGAGCTTTTACAAACCATCAAAGCATTTTTTGTAATGTGCTAATACAAAAAGTTTGAATTAAAATGGGGGAAAGACATTTAAAGATATATATATATATATATATATATATATATATTTATCTCTCTCTCTATATATATTCATATTCATGAATAGTGTATGCAATACAAATTTTAGGGTCTTTTAGCAATCATTCTAAACAAATATATACTATCACAACATCACAGATACATGATCCTCACTACCTTTAGAGAGAGAATACACTCTTAAAAATAAAGGTTCCAAAAGGGTGTTTTTGCCGTGATGCCATAGAAGAACCATTTTTGGTTCCCCAAAGAACCTTTCAGTGAACAGTTCCTAAAAGAACCATTCTGAAGAGCATTTTAGAAATCTAAAGAACCTTTTCTGCATTTGAAATGGATGTTCCATGGATGTTTTAGGTTCTTCAAAGAACCACTGATGCCAATAAAGAACCTTTATTTTTAAGAGTGTAGGATTGTGTGAACAGTTGCATATGATAGCAAAAGAAGAAAGAGCAAAATGAATTTCAGTTCAGATGAGAGACAATCTTATTCACGATGCTTGTGCAAAGAGAAAAACGTAACCTAAAGTTGCCATGAAAGCCACATGCCTCCATACGAAGAGCTCATTATACGTCAGTCCAGTATCAAAATATCCCATGGCAAAAATGGAAGAGGAGAACAGGAAATTCTCAGTGTGTTCTCAAAGCATCGTCCTCCTTTGTCTTCCGTGAGAATCCGATTCTTTATATCTCCCAGGCTACTGACATTCTGCGGTACTGCCGCCTGCCTCCACGCTCATGGTGAAGCCATTACTGAGGTTCTTGGGACTGGGTGGAGTGGTGCTCACCGGCGAAGGCTCGTGTTTGCCCCCAGGATCCACTGAGCAGCTCTTCTTGGGCACCCTGGGCCGAACCACTGGAGCCTTCGGAAGGACGGAGGTCTGCCTGTGTCCCTCTGCTATCAGGGGTGGGCGAGTGGGCATGGGCCCGGATAGGACAGAAGGTTTCGATTTATGGGTGGGGTGGAGGGGGGGACTCGAGTGACTCGGGGTCCCGTCTTCAACCTGCTCAGATCTCTCTTTAATGGGACTGGGCTCGCTTTGAGAATCCAGCGTGTTGTCCTTCTGTATGCTGCTCTGGCGGGAGGTCTTGTCGGCGTTGGGCATCTCGCAGCTGTCCGTCCGCCGTCGTGAGCCCTCGTGCATCCGGCTTGTGGCGACCACAGCTTTCATAGCAGCCTGTGGATGGAATAACTCCTGATTACTCTGCACTGGTTCAGAAAAATCCTCAGTAAAAAGCACAGAAATCACAGAATAATATGCTACAATACATTGAACAATATTTGACCCCAAAATGAAAATTCCATCATCACTTACTCATTCTCAAGTTGTTCCAAACCTGTATGAGTTTCTTTCTTCCACTGAATTGAAATGAAGACATTTGAAGAACGCGTGCAACCAAACAGCTGACGGTAGACATTGACTTCCACAGTATTTTTATCCCATACACTGAAAGTCACTGTTTGGTTAACAACATTCTTCAAAATATCCTATTTTATGTTCCACAGCCAGAAACTGAGGTTGAGTAAATGATGACAGAATTTTCATTTTTGGGTGAAATACCCATTTGAAGGTCAATGGCATCACCATTTTTTACCCTATATATTAAGGTATTCAAATAGAATTCATGTTCACAATGGCTTGAACACATAACATGTTTTTAACTTTGTATTAAAACTAATTTGATATTTTTGAGGGTACATAAAGCCAAAAACTTCAGCTTGACCCGACTGTCCTGATATCATAATGAAGCCTCATTAAAAGCATGAGAGTAATGAAAAGAAATGTTTAAAAAGATAGTTCATGCAAAAAGGAACATTTTGTCATTATTTACTCACCCTCATGTCTTTGCAACCCCATAGGATTTGGATAATCTTCGAAACACAAATTGTATATGTGACCCTGGACCGCAAAACCAGTCATAAGGGTCAATTTTTTGAAACTGAGATTTATCTTTCAGCATCTGAAAGCTGAAAGCTGAATAAATAAGCTTTCCATTGATGTATGGTTTGTTAGGATAGGACAATATTTGGCCGAGATACAACTATTTTAAAATCTGGAATCCGAGGGTGCAAAAAAATCTAAATACTGAGAAAATCACCTTTAAAGTTGTCCAAATGAAGTTCTTAGCAATGCATATTACTGATCAAAAATTAAGTTTATATATATTTACGGTGGGAAACTTACAAAATATCTTCATGGAACATGATCTTTACTTAATATCCTAATGATTTTTGACATAAAATAAAAATCTATAATTTTGACCCATACAATGTATTTTTGGCTATTGCTACAAATATACCTGTGCTACTTAAGACTGGTTTTGTGCTCCAGGGTCACATATGATGATCAGATTTAATTTAGGCTCAGTTCATTTGCATTTATGACTTTTTTTTTTTTTTTGGATCTTCTAAGCTATGGTTGCCTGGACTTTCAGTGGAGGTAAAGAAACCGTCCAGGTTTAATTAAAAAAAAAAAAAATCTTGTCTTTCAAAGATTAAAGTCCTATGGGTCTTAATGGTTTGCAATGACATGAGGGTAAGTAAATGATGACAGAACTGTCATTTTTGGGTGAACTGTCCCTTTAAGTAGTTATATGCATAATATTTTAGAATTTATTAAAAAGAGAATATTTTAACAAAACTGCTTCACTGCTTATTAATATTTAATTAATTAATAAAAAAAAATACTTTTGCACCAAATCAATGCCATTTAAAAAAAAAAAGTCACTTATTATACATATTCATGAATTAATAATTCACAATACTTTTTATCATGAAAAATATATTTAAAGATTAAGATATACACTTATAAAAGTAAAAAAAAGTTATTTAAAAGTTACATTTTATTCAAATTAAAATTATACGCAAACAACTTGAATACAAATCTCGACAACATTTTTAAAAGATTTTCTTTTTCTTTATTGTGGACACTTTTATTTATCATCGCCAAAGCATAGCAATTGGTGGCTGACCTTTAATTTGCGCCGAGCATTAAATTCTTGTAGTTTCCTTTGTGTTGTGTCCATGTGGGAGAATCGTGCTGCTTTTCCAAGCACCCATGGGTGCTCTAGAGCCTGTTTCACTGTGAGCCGTTTATGAGGGTCCAGCACTACGAGCTTACTAACCTACAGAGAACATCAAACAAACATAACCAACAGCTAATGGTGAATAAACAAAGAGCGGGAAAGCTCAGATGATTGAATGATCAAATCAGCATCTTGATGGAGATACTGTTCTCTCTCATCTCATGTGAAATCAGTCTGCAGTGCATGAGAATCATCAGCATTACAAACAGGAAAATAATGATGTGTGAGCACACAGTACTCAACTCACCAGATCCTTTGCATTGAGAGAGACTTCATCCCACCAGGGGGAGACAAACTCGTAATCACAGTTCAGAATGCGACTGTACATGTACTGATCCCCCCTTGGATCGAAAAATGGTTCAAACCCACACAGCCTGAGGGAGGAGAAAGAAAGAACAGAGGCAGATAGCAGAGAAAATGCAATTTATAATTTGAACAATGAAGTGAACAGAAAGAACAAAAAGCGAGAAAACAAAGGAGGAGGAGATTTTAAAAATGCAGTATAAATGGTGAAATATTATTATCATTTAAAATAACTCTTTTCTATTTTAATGTATTTTAAATATTCTGTGATGGCAAAGCTGAATTTTCAGCATCACTACTCCAGCCTTCAGTGTCACATGATCCCTCAGAAATCATATGCTGATCAAGAAATATTTCTTATTAATTATCCAAGTCGAAAACAGTTGTGTTGCTTAATGTTTTTGTGGAAACCTTGAAATATTTTTTCAGGATTCACAGATGAACAGAATGTTCAAAACAACAGAATTTAGTTGAAATCTTTGGTAACAATATAAATGTCATTACTGTCACTGATCAAAATCATGCATGCTCGCTGAATGAAAGTATTAAATTTTTTTCATGCATTCCCTGAGAACTGAACCCATGTCCTTGGCGTTGCGAGCGCCACGCTCTATTATTTGAGCTTTAGGAACATTTTGTGAACTGATCGTCAAATGATGTCCATTTTCAGACTGTTCTTCACATATTTCTGAGAAATATGAGAATACAGTGCATTTGCAAGTCAGATAAAAGCGACCACTAAATGAATAAACACGAATGTATTACTCACAAAATATAGAGGATGACTCCCACCGACCACATGTCAACCTCAGGACCATAAGCGTTTCCTCTGAGGATCTCGGGAGCTGGATGCGAGAATAGAGGCAAATGATTGCAAATGAATTGGTTGATAAAACTTTATTAGTCATTCGCTGGAATTTGCTTGCTTGTGGACCGCTAAATGACTTTTATCTTAGCAGTACATGTAAAACTAAGGAAACTGGTAATAGGGTGATTAAAACAGCACAAATAATGCCTTATCTTAAATTCTGACTCACCGCAATAGCCGGGGGTCCCACATACCGTCTTCATCGTGACTTGCTCATCGATTATTTTAGAAAGACCAAAGTCCGCTGCGGACATTACAGAAAAGATTGAATCAATAAAACCCATTCATTAATAAAAGAGTTCACTGTTCAGTCTCAATTTTCCTGCATCAAAGCTGTAACTGATTCAATGTTTGAGTATACGGTTTGTTACCTATCTTAAGAGGGGCATCTATTGACAAGTCAGCATAGAGGAGATTTTCTGGTTTGAGGTCTCTGTGAACAACTCCATTCTTATGTAAATACTGCAAAAGAAACAGAACAGAGGGATCACAACCCAGGTTATTATAGTTAACTAAAACTAAAAAGAAAAAAAATGTTACTAACATTACATAACAACATTCGACTCCACTGACTTTCATTATATGGTCAAATGCAGTCTCAACATTCTTCAAAATGTCTTGTATGTTCCACAGAAGAAAGTAAGTCATGCAGATTTGGAACGACATAAGGGTGAGTAAACGATGACAGAATTTTCAATTTTACGTGAACTAGCCCTTTAAGACAAAGTTTTTTGGGTGAATTTCAAGGGAATCTGCAGGATTTTGCTAAATCATAGAAGGAGCATTATGGATTAAATGGATCAACAGTGAAAACCTGCCACATGTGATGGCGGCAACATTGAAAAATTAGAATTTTTCTTCATCTCAGAGAGTAATCAGCATTTCTGCAAAGCCCCCCCCCCACCCCTCATTTAGTAGAGCTGCACTAATAGGTAATTTGTTATGTTTATTGAATTGATTAGGACTTATTATACAGCTCTAGGAACATGTTTGTGTGTGACTGTAGATGACATCCTTGGTTCTCTGAAGTCCTGATGGAGTGTAGGTGGGGAAGATGAGTTCACTGAAGCATTCTGGAGCAGTTCTCTGTTAAAACAGCTGTCATGAACGCAGAGACAGACTCTGTATTCAGCGTCTCCTCACTTAACAGGAATAGTTCTCTGAAAGATGAAAATTCTGTCCTCGTTTTCTCACCCTCATGTCATTCCAAACCCGTATCACTTTCTTTCTTCTGTGGAACATAAAAGGAAACATTTTTAAGAATGTTCTCGTTGCTCTTTTCCATGCATTCACAATAAACGTTGACTGAGGCTTTCAAGTTTAAAAAGAATAAAATCAGTGTTCTGTCTTTTGAAGTAGTGACAGATATTTTATTCCATGTTGTGAGGGACATTCGAGTGAAACAGATTACTCAAGTATTTTTGAGCTGGAACTTGGTTCTATCCATTGGTTGTTGATTGGATGGAGACAGATCTGAATGTGAGCTTGCAGTCGATTGTAAGAAAGGGACTAGTTTCACCGGAAGACTGAGTTATGACTATGAGCTTAGTGCTGCGTTCGACACTATAGACCATGACATACTCATAGATCGATTACAAAACTATACGGGTATTCAAGGGCAGGTTTTAAGATGGTTTAGATCCTACCTGTCTGATCGCTACCACTTTGTTTATTTAAATGGGGAGTCATCTCATTTATCACCAGTAAAGTATGGAGTACCACAAGGATCTGTCCAAGGTCCTCTGCTATTTTCAATATACATGTTGCCCCTTGGTGATATTATTAGAAAATACATGATTAGTTTTCATTGTTATGCTGATGATACTCATCTATATATCTCAACAAGACCAGATGAAACTTCTAACTATCTAAGCTAATAGATTGTGTTAAAAATGTAAAAGATTGGATGACCAATAATTTCCTCCTATTAAATTCAGATAAGACAGAGATATTACCTATTGGACCAAAAAACAGTACACAGAATCTCTTGGATTACAATTCGCAACTAGACGGATGTACTGTTACGTCCTCTAAAGTCAAAAATCTGGGTGTTATATTAGACAGAAACTTGTCCTTCGAAAATCATATTTCCCATGTTACAAAAACAGCATTCTTTCATCTTAGAAACATTGCCAAGCTTCGAAACATGCTACCTGTTTCTGATGCAGAAAAGCTAGTTCATGCATTCATGACCTCTAGACTGGACTATTGTAATGCACTGCTAGCTGGTTGTCCTGCATCTTCAATAAACAAGCTACAGATAGTCCAAAATGCAGCGGCTAGAGTCCTTACCAGGTCAAGAAAATATGATCACATTACCCCAATTCTACAGTCTCTGCACTGGCTACCTATTCAGTTCCGTATCAGTTACAAAATATTATTACTTGCCTATAAGACCCTAAATGGTTTAGCTCCTGTGTACCTAACTAGTCTTCTACCACACTACAATCCAACCCGCTCCCTAAGGTCGCAAAACTCTGGACTTTTGGTAGTACCTAGCAAAATCCACTAAAGGAGGTAGAGCTTTTTCACATTTGGCTCCCAAACTCTGGAACAGCCTTCCTGATAACGTTCGGGGTTCAGACACACTCTCTCTGTCTAGATTAAAGACACATCTCTTTAGCCAAGCATTCACATAATGCATCTTATAATCTTGTACTGCAGTTATATCTGATCAAATGTACATTATTATTCTTAGCTTGGGTTGAACAAATCATTTTTGCTTGGATGGAACAGCAGCTACGCTAATTATGTCTCTATTTGTTTCTCTGTTTCTGCCACGGGATTAACATCCCGTGGTAACTAGGAATTACTGAAGCGTCAGTCTGGATCCAAACCTTAAATGATCTGAGATGACCAAACACCTGAGAAGAGATGATGCCAACCCCTCAGAGGACCTCAGAGGAAGCCAACCCTCAGACAACATACAGAATTACCAAATTTTGCCATATTACCATAAGTTAAATATATTAAGTTTCTACAATATATAAATACATTGTGGAAACTTAGTTTCCTGTAGAGCTGCTTTGCAACCATTTGTATTGTAAAAATCGCTATACAAATAAAGTTGAATTGAGCTATGATTTTAAAAAAATTTTAAAAAATGAAAAATTACGAGGTCAAAACATGAAACGTATGCATATATATATTATTCACTTCAATACTAAGCACTTAGAAAACAGACAGGGTGAAATGTCATTTTATGCTGAATTTAATAGCTGGATAATCAGTGAGATGAACTGAACAAATGGATCAGTCTGTTTCCTGAACTAATCTTTCAGACCATTTTTACATTTATACAGTACATTTCATAGACACAGTGACATAATTGCATTCAAGACAGTGTTATTAGTATCAGTAGCTATGTTTCCATCACCCTGTTTTTATGCACATTTTGAAGTATCGCATCAGAAACAAGTGATGGAAACGCCAAATTTCAAATAAAAATCCCTTAATTCGCAAAAAAGTTTTTACGCTCACGTGATGTGGTTTTTGACTTGTGCGAAAAAGGGTTAATGCGAATAATGGGAGATGGAAACACATTTGGCGAATAAATTCCTCCATGCGCATCAAAAAATTCATGTGACTTTGCACTGTGGGACGGCAAAACCAGCCGACCGATCTTGTTGCACAGCATTTGAAATGTTGTTATGGTCATTCTGAAATGCCCGAGCAAAGTCTGTCATTAAAGTATTTCTGTATAATTGCCTTCCAGAACTGTCTTACACGACTGCGTTCCCAAACAGCAGGCATCCGCCTCCGAAAGCAACGACCGCATTTATTTTGTTTCGTCAGCTCACTCTGAGGTGCAAGTAATTTATTATATATGAAAATTAGTATTTTCAGTGAAAGAGAAAAACTAAGAAAAATAGGAGAAGCCAATTTTCATATATAATAAATATGAAAATTATTATTTTCAGTGGCTTCTCCTATTTTTCTTAGTGATATATATAGTGCCAGTTTATTAGGAAGTGATGATTTTGTTCTCTTTGACTCGTTGGATGGAAGCGGTTTTAGTAATTTGTTGTATGTTTTTGTCATTTTTATTATTTTTTTTAAAATGTCGTTTTTATTATTTTTATTTCATTTTATTTTTTTTCAAATATTTTTTTCCTTGGGAACTAGCTGAATTAAAATAAGCATAAGTTTTTTAAATATATTATTTATTTCAGGTATTTTCAGGTTTTTGTTTTAGGTTTAATTAACTATAAGAACCCTGATTCAAGATATGTGACCCTGGACCACATAAGGGTCAATTTTGTGAAACTGAAAAAATCTGGAATCTGAGGGTGCAAAAAAATCTAAATATTGAGAAAATCGCCTTTAAAGTTGTCCAAATGAAGTTCTTAGCAATGCATATTACTAATCACAAATTAAGTTTTGATATATTTACAGTAGGAAATTTACAAAATATCTTCATGGAACATGATCCTTACTTAATATCCTAATGATTTTTGGCATAAAAGAAAAATTGATCATTTTGACCCATACAATGTATTTTCAGCTATTGCTACAAATACACCCGTGCTACTTAAGACTGGTTTTGTGGTCCAGGGTCACATATACATTTGTATCAGTTTATGCTTTTTTAAAAAGACCAAGACTGACTTTAAGGGAACAATGATGTCATTTTTCATTCTGCTCCTCACGTATTTCAGATAAATACAGGAATATAGTACAAAAGATTTATAGATCACTTTGGGTTATTTTTATGCTCTAGTCATGCAAAAGACAGACCAGGCCAGTAGATTTCTCAAAAAATCTCCACCTGTGTTTCACATACGGGTTTGAAAAGACTTGACAGAATGATGACAGAACTGTCACTTTTGGCTGAACTACTTCTTTAACAAATCATCTCTGGGCTTCAGACGCTGCAAATTGCAGACCGTCTCTGGGATGAGAGATGCCTGAACCTCTCAAACCTCCTGTCTTCCCTGAAGTGGTTTTTCTAGCACTCTGTTGAGATCATGGGGTCGTTCTCTATTATCGGGGCATGGGCGTCTGTGATCTGCAGTCTGATAAGTGCGGGGATGACTCATACGGTGTCAGGCCGTGTTAATTAATTTTGTGTTCGTAGGCACAAGACAGATGTTGTTCCTTTTAACACAATTCCAAAAATATAATAGCGCATCATGGTGGGCGAGAAGACAATGATTTCCTGGTAAATGTGAGCCCAGCAGAACCCGACAGAAGTGCAGAAAGTGTTTGGCAGATGATAATGTGTAAATTGAAGGCGGCAGGAGTCACTCTTGTGTTTTAGCACATGACTAGTGTGAAAACCGGAGGTGAGTCAGTTCTACTACACACTCTGTGCTCTGCTGAAATAAGATTCTAGAGTTTTATTACATTGTAAAAATGTAATTAAATACTCTGTAAGAAGGTTCGAACAGGGCTGGGATGGTGGTGTTTTTATTTGATCTTTAACTATCAGGCCAAATAATTTAGGAAATTATAAACAAAGCTAGATATTTACATTTTCGTCGACTCTCCACCCTAACACTAAAGTGTTTGCCAAGGTGCTGCTTTGTGGTTGCCAAGGTGTTCTGACTAGATTTAGCAGGCTGCTATGCAGTTGCTTCTGTGATTTCTAGGTGGTTTGCCAAGTCAAAACAGTATTTTTTTTTGTTTTTTTGGGGTTAGGTGAGCTAGGGCTTGATGATAAACAATATCATATCGAGATGATAAGCTTTGGACATTTTTTTACATTCTGCATATCTCTGTGTGAATGAGTTTTATGTGACGCTCACAGTGTTTTCAGCATCTGCGGCTCATAAATACTTAATCTCCAGAGCTGCTCTGAGAGTCACTTCACCAGGTTTACACCATTTCATTTGAGAAAAAACACCGTCAAACACACTGAAACTCAAAGATCTTCACAACAAACTGCCAAAAAAAAAATTTGGGCTAACTTGAATAAATAAAGACAGAAAGATATTACTGTTGTATACTAAAAATGTACGTACTCATACAACCACAATATTTGGTAACACTTTACTTAAAACCTTTATGTACAATGCATTATAAAAGTAGTTTTAATGCATTAATTATGCCTTGTAATGCACCTTATAATGCATTGTACAATCTCATGAATAATTGTAACCACAGTTAATGCACTATAACACTTATCAATTCATTGTTACATTATGCATTTTAAATTTGCTTATAATTATCTAAGACAAGATATAATGTATTTCAATGCACATTATGAATAATTATAATGCATTATACTGTTTAATAACCCTTTAAAATGCATTATACATAAAGGCTTTAAGTAAAGTGTTACCCAAGATTTTTTCATCCAGTTTTAATTTATACTGTTCTGTTGCCCAACATCTTATTTGACAAAAATGCAATATTCTGTAAATTAATTATTGTATTTTCATTTGATTCGATTTTAAAAGATTAATTAAATTGCTAACGTTGCAATAATTAATTTCACCCATTTTTTATGAGACATTTGTATCATAAAATCATAAAACACAGAATCCAGAAAAAGGTAAAACACAGAATTTAGGGAGAAATAAAATTGATTTCATGGGGCTCTAAATTAAAGGTAGCTACTCTGTGGAGTTTAATTGTGAACAAACAAGTTATGTTTACATTCTTCCTCAATGTCTAACAAACATGTGGAAAGCAATAATGCTAAATGAATATTGTGATTATATATATATATATATATATATATATATATATATATAAAATTGTACTAGTAGTTTTGGACATATTGAGCTATTGAGGTCCTGATGAACAAATGTTAGAGGCAAACACAAAGATTTCTCAAAATTGTCATATATGCACATACATAAACCTTATGTCGCAATCAGACCCTACAGATTATATCATAGACAACGTGGATTAAGCAGATCCGATCGGCACAACATTCGACACATAAATGTGGCCTCCGCATTGTTGCTTCATTGTCAGATTGCTGAGCTGTTATGTAATGCCAGCCCACATTCCTCCTGCTCAGGGAGATTAAAAGCTGGGGGGAAAAAATTGCTGTTTTTTTTTTCCTGAGAAGATTATTTATCACTAGCAGCTCTGCACACACATCCGCTTACTCTACCGTTCGCTTTTGAGTGACAACAAGACTGACCCACATCTCCAAACCCCTCCACTGTCAGCCCATCGCTGGACATGTGTTCAGCCACACCAACACATACACAATAATCCTCCGGCTGAGAATGCATTAAAATAACTACTGTCCTTCATGACATGTATTATCATATCATGTTATTTGGTCATATTATTTACCAATTTCAAATTCATTCAATTGATTTTTAAAATAATCATGTTGAAAAGCAGAATTTGTGGTGAGAAACTACATTACCCATGATGCTGTACAGAAAATTCCACCAATCAGAGAGTTGCAGCAAGAGAAGCACATCAAAAGAGACGCTCTGTCCACTTCCACTTCCAAGCATTGCGAATGACATAATTGAATACTCAAATATATATGCATATTTTGCAATCAACTTAAAGTGCCCCTATTATGCCATTTTTAAGGTTTCTAATTGCTTTGGGAGTCTCCTACAGTAGGTTTACATGCATGCAAGGTCAAAAAATGCTTTCGTTTTCTCAAAATATGCATTTAATATAACCTCATTTTCCAATGATTCGTTTGAAGCAGTTCTAAGATTCAGTCTCTCTAAACCCTCTGATTGGTCAGATGGCCCAGTCTGTTGTGATTGGAATACCATGTTCAGCACATTTTGGAAGTGCATTTTGAATTACTGACGATTTGTTTAGCCTGTTCAGCGTTGATTCATTCTTTTGGGAGACAATCATTTTATTTATCGTGCACTTTTGGCTTTACAACTTTGCAGGTCGTTTACATTCACATACAGCTACATTACACACTGCATGAAAGGCAATATTCGAAATGGCATAACAGAGGCACTTTAAAACATATTGTTTCTATAGATGCAATCAACAGCTATAAATGAATAGTTTTATATTTCTCCATCATTTTTAATTTGATTAATGTCATTTGCAATGCTTCATGGGATTGCAGTTCTTTTCCTCACTAAGGGCCAGATTTCCTAAACAGGGCAAATTAGCATTACAGCACAATTCCAGAAAAGTGCCAATGGGAGGGGAAAATTATTCCTGTGATTTACTGACAATGCAATTAAAGAACACAGACGCAGCCAGATCATTTCCATAATGACCAGCGCAATCTACCAAGAGCAGCGCAAATTACCGCCTGCTATAAAACATGCTTTTTTTGGGGAGTTAAATAATGACGAAAAGAGAGCAAACGTTAGTAAATTGCGTTGCGTGATTCATTTTAATACTCTCCTCCCTTAAATTTTGCGTTTGAAAGGTAAACTCCTACAAATGCATATTCAATAAGGTTACGCGCAAAAATAACTGTATCCACGCCTTTTCAGCACTAATTCTTCATTGTTTGTCTTTAGTAAATCCTGACAGTACTATTTTAATGCCGAAAGACGGTTTGCGCTGGCGCAAGCTGTTAGTAAATCTGGCCCTAAATCTGTTAAGTACACAGTCTTTTTCATTTACTTTTTTGCTTCAAATCAAGGTTTATAATGTTATGATTCTCCTCGTAGTTGGCTGGTTTGATTCATGGCTTATAATGCTTTAACAAAGCCTTTTTAAATCCCTATGGGAGAATGAATAAGAAAAATACTTCCGGAAACAGTGCCGCTGAAAAAGTGGACAGGCATTAATGCACTTTATAGAAGTTGACAGCAAGACAGCATATGTGGCATAATAATTGTGATACATGCCTTGTTATCTTTAAAGAAAAGCAAAAATCAAGCTTACATGAGGCACTTACAATGGAAGAGAATGGTGCCAGTAGCTTACAGTTTTATAAAAGTAATCACATTATCTTTTCTGTTGAAACCTGTGTATTTGATCTATAAAGTGGTTCTTGTCATCTTTTAGGGTGTATGGCTTTCTGTTGTCATGTCAACAAAGTTGTAAAACTGCATGTCATTTTAAAGAGATAAGGTTAGTAAGCAATCTCTCTCACTAAAATCATGTTAACATGCATATTGTTTACATCTTGTGGCTATAGTATTGAAACACTGAGTATTTTGAATTCACTTCAATTGTAAGTAGCCAAGATTTGAGTTTTTTTCTTTTTAAAGACGTTAAGTGGAAATTCACATTTTCGTGGTAATCAACATTATGGCATAAATGCTGTTGATTAAGTATTGCAAACTGAATATTTCTTTAATATATGGAAATTGTCTTTGTTATGATTATCTAACACTGTCACTCTTTAGTGCAGTCCATGTTAATGAATACTACCTAGACACTGACCAGTAAACATGGGTATGTTAATCAGTTATAGCATCAAATCCATGGCAGTTTCTGAAAGCAGCATTTTGCACTTTTGTATTGTGAATATTAGAGTATGTCTGCCCCGTACATCAGACTCTTTACTTCAAAAGAGCCATTTTGTGTTCCTCTTTAAAGGCTAAACATCCACATTACCATTATTGCCTTTCAAACGTGAATAGAGAATCTCTGTGTGGGTAAAAAGCACATTTTTATATCCCATGATTCATTTGGTCTTACCGCCACAGCCTCCAGGATCTGTTTGATAACGTGAGCTGCATCTCTCTCGCTGTAGTAGCCCCTCTCCACAATCCTGAAACAACACACGACAAATTCAGCATAAAAAAACATCACATAGCACGTATATAGACTATCATATGTTTTCAGACATGAACAGCTGATGTTTAGGCGTCTGTGTGTGTGGATCTGGCAGCATTTAGTGCTCTGTTTAGCAGTGTGTGGATGTGTGTAGGCAAACACATCCTGCTCCTGCTCTGCACCAAACCCACTTAAACCAATTATCGGGAACTTGTTTTATTCAATTACGTCTCACTGCTGGGTAGAAGAACAGACAGAAAGCCCACTGAGCTGCAAGACCTTGAGCTGGGAGGTGTTGACAATAAAGAATAAATGAGATTCCTGTGCTGGGGACCACCGTAGGATCTAAGGAGAAACATTTGGCCCTCATCGTATCATTGCATGGTGGCAGATCATCTCTTGATAATATTCAAGCAGTAAATCGCATTGCTTAGTGATGCCAAATCTGGATTTTCTTTCTTTTGTACGGTTGTATGGTTAACTAAAACAGTTAAAAATAATGTTGGTAACACTTTACTTACAGCCTTTATGTATAATGCATTATAAAGGGTTATTAAAGGGTATGATGCAATTTAATTATAATGTATAATGTTATAAATATAATGTATTAACTGTGGTTACAATTATTCTTGAGACTGTACAATGCATTACAAGGCATAATTAATGCATTAAAACAAATTTTATAATGCATTATACATAAAGACTTTAAGTAAAGTACATATTTATCTTATTTCAACTTTATTTTTAAGTCCCAAAAATGAAACATCCGATGGAAAAAACAGAAAAAGGAAACTTAAATACACTAATAAATAATATGAAAATAAATATGTTGGAGTACTAAAATTACTAAAACTGAAATAAAAATGAAGCTAAAAAGGCTCAATTAAAATGAAAACTGAAAAATATAAATATTAAAAATATTAATAAATTATATACTTTTAAATAAATAAAATAAAATAATAATAATAATAATAATAATTATTATTATTATTATTAAAATAGCAATGATTTTTTTTTTCTGTACAGTGAAAGTTGTTTTTTTTCCATTGTTGTTTTGGACCCCATTGACTTTCGTTGCATGGATAAACATAGCATTTTTTAAAATATCTTCCGCAAAAGAAAGAAAGTCATACAGGTTTGGAGCAACATGAGGGTGAGTATATGATAACAGAATTATCATTTCTTTAAGGCGATGATGAGTCTCAGAAATCCTGTTTCACATTTGAATTGCCTCTCATTTCTGGAGCACATACCTGTCAAACAGCTCTCCACCTGTGACCAGCTCTAGAATGAGAAAGATCTCCGTCACGGTTTCAAAAATTTCCTTCAAACGAATCTGAATACAAACAAAGTGAAAATAGTCACGTCAGAAAGAGCCCATCCATATTCTCACAGAATACAATGAAAATGAAATATTTCATAACAATGTGATGTTGCCGGGAACATAAATATCTTACAATATTTGGATGAGAGAGACGCAGCAAGACTCCGATCTCTGTCCTCACAATTTTCTTGTCAATCTGAGTTGATGACACAACGAACATAACCTCAAACAGTCATTCTGGGATATCAGGAAAAATGAAAATATCTTTATAATCGCAACTCAACTTACGGTTTTCTTCAAGACCTTCACAGCATAAGGTTTCTCAGTTTGCTTCTCTTCACAGCGAAACACAACAGATGTGGCACCCCTGGTGGTTAACACAAAGCAATCTTTATATAGTAGTAATTAAATAAAGATCTTAAATTCGATAACTGTTCATTATAGCAATTACCATATGCAAACACAATGCACAAAGTGACAGATTGGAAGATGCTAATAAAACCAAGATGTTTGAAGAAAGAAAAGTGTTGGCATTTCATGACTTTGACCTCCACCACTCAACTAATCATGGAGGTTCTTACCTACATTCTTCCTCCCCCATCACCACTATTATGTCCATGGCAACTGAGTCAAAACAACCAGTTTCCTTGAGAACAGAAAATCTTCAAGAGTGGAATGTACATTTACAAGGTGTCTGCGGGTTTTATAAACGTTTACTTCGCCCTTGACCAAATTAAGGCCTAAAATCAGAGCAGAAAGTCTTAAATTCATAAAGTTATGACATTGAATGTTGCATGCGCTGAAAAAAAAACAAATAAAAAAAAACTTAAGTGAGTTTCTGATTAAAACAACAAATATCTGTCAAAGGGGTATGGCAACTTTTTTTCTCTTTAAATTAGGTTCATTTTCTGAGCCCATTAACAGATGTTTGTTCTGGATTTAATCAAGAACCCATTCGTAAGCATAGTTCAACCAAAAATTAACATTCTGTCATCATTTACTCAAGTTATTCCAAACCTGTATGAGTTTATTTCATGCGTGGAACATAAAATAAGATATTTTGAATAATGCGGGTAATCAAACAGTTGCTGGTAGCCAAAAGGGAGAAAATATTATAAAAAGTCAATGGCTACCAGCAACTGTTTGGTTACCCAAATTCTTCTTCTTTATTGTCAACAGAAGGAATAAATTCATACAAGTTTGGAACAACATGAGGGTGAGTAAATGATGGCAGAATTTTCATTTTCGGGTGAACAATCCCTTTTTCTGGTGAACTCTAAGAAGATTGAAGATTCTTCAGCAATTTGCTCTGCAAAACGACAGAAACACTCATAAAGAACATCACCTTTTGTGTAGTGTGATCAGAAGGTACAGAAAAGGTTTTTTCTGTATTCTAGTGGTTGGGAGCAGAGTTATTCAAACCTTTTTTCTTGTAAAATGGTTTAAAATATGGAGATCTATTGAACATTACATTTTCAAACTTTGACGCATTGCTAATATGGGACATTTACATTTAGAGACTATATAGACATTATTTGTTCAATTTTTTTTTACATTTTCTTTACTTGGTCTTAAAAAGGTCTTTATACCTCATACATTTACCTTCATAAGACCTGCAGAAGGAAATTCAACTGGAAGTCCTAACTTCCAGCTATTAAGACCACAAAGAAAAAAAAATTTATTTCACTGGTGCATTATGTTATACACTATAGAGTATTTGTGTGCTTTCATGTTGTCTCTCAGATCTTGTCTTTGCTTTTCATGGTCAGTGAATGACTCAACCAGACAAGCACTCAAAGAGCAGGTCATCAATTCTCCATCTGCTGCCTTGTTATCCAACACTTCAACAAATCAGTGTCTGACAAACAGTCCTCAACATAATCAGCAATAGACATCAAAGTACTCACAGTCATACAATGCAACTAGACTCATTAGAAACATTTCATTTTGTGCAAAAAAGGTCCATAGAAGTTCTGAATAATATCACACCAGGCCACACGGCCATGATGCCAGACTAAAATCAGGTGACAGCATCAACTGCTCAACATTTTGCATCCCACATCCTGGGAGGTAATGATGACATTTTAGAGCACTTGGTGACATTTGCAAAGATTGGGTGCTTCCTTAATGTGCTCAATTAAGTGCATTATAATTAGTTTACTAAGGGGAGATTTAATTTAAGCTCAATTAGTTTAGAAACCACCCATCCTTAACTGTGACAATAACATACAACAAAGACTCATTAGCAGTTTAAAATAACCTTGATTACAAACCCTGAACACTTGCTCACATATAGACGTAGGCAGCACAAATGTTAATACTGGACATTAGAGCATCCATGTTACATGTAAATATAATCAACTGCAATAGTAATAATGCTATTTGCAGCAATTTGTAGCAACTAAATATTTAGTATAGCAATAGACCAATAACTGGTACAAACAATATTTTTTCTCAAAATTCACTTTGTTCTGGATCTCTAATGTATATCTGTCAATACCATTTCAACAGGAAACAGCTTACCTGAAAATAACTTGTAAGTTTAATTTATTCTTTATTTAATTTATTCTTTACATATGCACATTATATATATATATATATATATATATATATATATTAACCATTATTCTTTATTCAGATTTAAGTTTTTTTTTATTCCTGCCACAACAACAATGATAACAAGTTCTGCTTAAACATAAGTAACATAATATATCCATTTTGAATATTTTAGTAATAATACATTTTTGGCTTATGATGCTCACATATCTCACAAACATTGTAAAAGAACTAAGTACAAAAGAGTTAATATTCGTAATATATATATATATATATATATATATATATATATATATATATTGGTCAAACCGATTATCGGTCAGCCTCCAACAATGATGGGCTACAATTATGTTTTTATTTTTTGCAGTCCGAAGATTATTTGTTCCAAAAAGCACAAATAAAATTAGACAATTAAATATTGGTTCTACATATCACTTAACCACTATTGTCATAAAAAACAATATAGGTCGGCATGTAATTAAAAATAAAATAATAGGTACATAGTGTGCATGTATGTATTTACACAATATCATCAAAACTAATGTAAAGTGGATGCAGTAATGCACTTACCTGCCTAATTCTGGGCCCATGTTATAGAAATCCTCTACTGTCGCATCTCGGCGCGAGCCATCGACCCAGTATTCCACCGAGCACGCGCCGGACCGAGAGGTGGGCATGATGGACCCTCCGAAGACTGTTCTGCTCTTATAATGAATACAAGTAATCCCTTAGACCAGGGGAGCCCAGAAAACGCGATCGCTTTCACATCTGGGTGTCAGCTTGACCTGTGATATGGTTGCAAGTCTATGTTTATGATTCGGTTCCAAGTGATCAATGATTTAAAATGTCCAGGTTTCCATTTCCGTCTGAGTGCGCATATTAAAAGTCAGTCCAGACACTGGAGCATCACTGCGGGCAGGAGTTGATGTCCAAATTCAGTCTATTTTCAATTGATCTATCGATATCCTACGCTCACGAGGAGATATATCTTAAATATTATATTTTTTTTACTCGGTTTGCTGGAATAATCTCGATCAAAACCATTTAAAAAAGGCTGTTTTCAAAGTGGGTCTTCAGCTTCCAACGGGCGTCATAGATCCCATCCCAAACCTCCCACGACACACAACATTCAAGAAAACATCATAATCCTGCGATTCCCGATGTCACAAGCGATATAGGGCGATGAACGATTCCTTGCTTTGGTCCTCGCCAGAATGAAAAACAACAGATCAGCGTTTTATTTCTCAGATGCTTATCTAAAAGCTGAATATTGTGAATTAGCAGGGTGAAGATGGAGTAAATGTCGTTTGAAATGTAAATATCACACTGCTGTTTGTGCTGGTAAGGGGTGGAGAAAGGGAGGGGGTCTGTCACACGCTAACCACACACACACGCACGCACGCACGCACACACACACGCACGCCCTCTCAGCCTCTCTCCCAATCCCTGGCTTTCACTGCGGACTGCAATTGGGAAGCGCAATATTCAATCAAAATAACGAACGTGCTTCTGCAATCACTAGGGTTGGGAACTGAGAATTGATTCTTACTCAGAAATAGGCTAGCCTACTGCTTGTCGAACGTGCAATTTACCGTCTGTTATCGGTGTCGACTGACGAACGATTGGCTCTAACGAACCGGTTCTTTAAAATGAATTAGTGTTATTAGTGAAGTCAGATTTTTTTAGAACGAAGAACTCCTATGATTCAGTTCTTTTTAGTAAATCAAAACACTCAGCTCGAACTAATGGCTTCATAAGAGCCGATTCATTTCAGCAAATATGAACATATTGTGCTGGTAACGTATCCGATTCCTGTGCGAATGAGTCTTATGAGCCGATTCTTTCAAATGAATCGATAACACCATTCGAACCAATTTGAGCATTTACTGGATTAATTTAATTTACTTTGTTAAGGTTTTGTTGTAATCAGTGGTATTTTATAATAAAAATGTAATAATTGCATCTATTCCAAATATTCCTCGTTAAGGAATCCCCCACTAATTTCTTAAAACTGTTGTCCCTACAGGTATCACTTTTAAATCATCTTAAATATCACAGTTAAAACAGTTTCCCGTTATCAAATAAAAGCCCATTTGCTCGCAGTCACTTGTGCGTGGTTGATTTCAGCACCGCGGACAGCTCCATTTTTCAGTTTAGTTCTAGACGGTTTGCTAGTGTTATAAACCAAATAGTTGGGACGAATTATTGAATTCAACGTAGATGAAAACGAGGCTGTGAGGTATAGACAATGGCACGCAGTGTATAAAGGTCCCATATCACGTCATTTTTATCTCACAAATTTTACAACTGTTTTATGAAGTTTTTGTCTTTTGAAAGTACTGAAAGTAACGCTTCACTAAGGACCTGGTGTAAATTTAACAGCCACAACAAGAACAGAAACAGTTCATAAATTGTCCTAAATATGTCCCAGTGTTTTGCCCAAGCATACCAAATTACATTTTCAAGTGTAATTCCGCTATATTAAGATCCTACAATGCTGGGCAAACTGAGTTACAAGAGAAAATGAGGTAACTTACATTGATTTACTCTATAATATTCTCAATATATATGCATTTTGATTATTTTAATATCCTGGAAGTATTAACAGTGTCATTAATCATGAAATTTGAACCTGTAATATTTTGATTCACATGCCAATTCTTTGACCTCTATATGACCCCAGCATTGGTGATTCCATAAATCATGCTCACTTGTTTCCATGATTTTGATGTTTTCTTTTTAATAATCTTTTAGAATCGGACAGCAGTTCCAAAAATCCATAGCAACATACAATAACCATCAATAACCATCACACTAAATGCCGATTTTTAAAAAAAATTAAGGTCCAAGTTTAAATTTGTTTTTGTTGCTTGTTGTATATTTACAGTTGCCAAGTATGGTTTACAGGTGCAGTCACCCTTAGGATTAAACTGAGCTAAATCCAGAGAAGCCACAGAATGGACAGCATGCACACTGCAGAAGGTGTGTCAAGAGACACTACTGTTATGAGAGACAGAAGGCACACTTACTAGCACGTCAACATATTTAGATTTACATTTATTCATTTAGCAGACACTTTTATCCAAAGTGACTTATAAATGAGGAATACAACTAGCGATTCATCCTAACCCTTACCCTAAACCTAACCCTAAACACAAAAATACATAGTTTCAGAAATTGTTTAGGTTGAGATTCGGCATTTCGGATGGGGAGATCATTCCACTGGCAAAGAGCAGTGAATGAAAATGTTTTGGAAAATAGTTTTGTGCATCTCTGTGATGGTAACACAAGACATCATTCACTTACTAATCTTAAACGGGAATGTAGATTCGTAAGAGTGAGTGGAGGTAGGAGGATGCTGCTGAGCCCGTGACTAATCTATAAGCAAGCATCAATGTCTTGAAATTGATGTGACCCACAAGTGGTAGCCAGTATAGGGTGATAAAGAGAAGTGTGATGTGGGCCCTTTTGGGCTTGTTGAAGACCAGTCATGCTGCTGCATTCTGAATCATATGTTGAGGTTTGATTGTGCATGATGGAAGTCCAGCCAGAAGAGCATTGCAATAGTCCAGCCAAAAAATGACAAGGGCCTGGACACGAAGTTGTGCAGCATGCTCCGTTAGGAAGGGGCTGATCTTTCTGATATTGTGCAGTGCAAACCTGCATGATCGAGCTGTCTTTGTAATGTGGTCTTTGAAGGTCAGTTGGTCATCAAATATTAGGATGGTGATATAGTGAACAGCTGGATGGTGATATAGTGATATAGTGTATATGGAGAAGAAGAGAGGTCCAAGAACTGATCCCTGAGGAACCCCGTTACCATGTTGATGTGCTTTGGATATTTCCCATATATGCAGTGAAAGCAGGCCAAGGAAAAGTTGCAAATGATTAAATGAGTCAAATTTCACTGTTTTAGTAAGCTTTGGTTGTCATATTAAGATGACTGCACTTCAGATCCAAACTTGAACAGTGCTGCTCTCACTGCTGCCCTCTAATGTTCATTTAGTGCTCTATCACAGGGATTCCCAGACTGGTTTGTAAACCTAAGCCTTTGACCTAAAGTATTTACTTAAAGTACCTTCTTGGTTTTGAAGTGATTTGAAGTTTAATATATCAGTACTGTAACAGTACATGAACATATTCACGGTTCTCTTAGTTAATGGTCTATCTATCTATCTATCTATCTATCTATCTATTTATCTATCTATCTATCAAGAGTCTAAATAATCGATCAATCGATAAAGAGTCTAAATAAATATATTTATTTAGACTCTTGTATATCTCCTGTTTGCTGCTGGAAGGAGTTTTAATTTGGAAGTATTAGTCACATGGGATTTGTGATTGGCTCATAAATAAATACACAAATACCCATGAAGCAAACGTGTCAACATCCAGGTTGTGTACATCTGGGACTTCATGGCACATGTGTCAACCGAACAACTGCCTTCGAGGAAATGGAAATGGAAATAGTTACATATACAGGCACTCAGGTACATTAAAACTCCTTTGTTCAGTTGACAGAAGTAATAATTATTTTCAAGACATGAAATATGATTAAAAACAACTTTTATTTATAGTCCATATGATATCACATGGATTTTCACCTTTGTTCTTGTCCTCTCTGCTCAGACCATGTCTATAATAGTCCAAATATTGTTAAAAGCTGGACTCTTTCTATATTCTTTAATGCAATAAACTTATTCATACTGTTTATGTAGACAGTGGATTGAGACAAAGGTAAAAAGAAAGGAAATTAGGAAAGGAAATTAAATACGTCAGTAAGCAGATCAATTGCTTATCTGAATTATGACCAGTGTTAAAAATGTTAATCATATAAAATCACACACACACACACACACACACACACACACACACACACACACACACACACACACACACACACACACACACACACACATCTGGTTTGCTATCCTTGTGGGGACTCTCCATAGGCGTAATGGTTTTTCTGCTGTACAGACCGTATATTCTATTGCCCTACACCAACCCTACACCTAAACCTACCCCTTACAGGAAACTTTCTGCATTTTTAGATTTTCAAAAAACTCAATTCTGTGTGATTTATTAGCTTCTTTACCCGTGGGGACCTCAATTTTGGTCCCCACCGTGACATGAGTCCCCATGAGTCTGTGTGTATTCAGGTTTAAGTCCCCACCGGAATATTAAAACAGGTACACACACACACACCCACCCACCCACACACACACACACACACACACACACACACACACACAAATGACTTGAGGAATAGTTCACCCAAAATTCTGTCATCGTTTATTCATCCTCAAATTGTTCTAAACCTTTATGAGTTTCTTCATTGTACAGTCAATGGCTACCAGCAACTGTCTGGTTATCAGAAGTCTTCAAAATATATTCTTTCATGTTAAACAGAAGAACGAATTTCATACAGGTTTGGAACAACATGAGGATGAGTAAACGTTGATAAAGTAATCATTTTTGGGTCAACTATCCCTTTCAGTGTTTATTGTGTCAGTGTTTCCATGTATCTTTACAGTTTTTCTCAGTCGCTTTGGTGCATTTCTCGAATCGTCCTTAATATTTGCAAAGAATTATGTGCATTTCTCAAAACAATTCGTACAAACAGCACCACACAATGGATTACCTGCAAAAGCCTGTAACTTACTCAAAATCTTTAGTTCATCTCTCAAGAGTATTTATGTCAATGAACATATCAGTGCCAGCAGAATAAAAAGTCCTTGTGTCATTGTTCTCAAACAAGTCAAAATACTTAGTCATGTTGTCAATATAACAGTGCACTCTGTTAGTATTACCTGATATGAACTATGGCAACAGTTTAGATGACAGTTACTCTATTGAAATGCAGAAGGCTGCACTTCTTATGTATGCCATGTATATCCATTTCAAAAGCACAAATTTACACATTACTGTACGTGGGATATTGTTTGAAAGAGACTAAATGTTTGAATTACTGATGATACGGTCAATCTCCCAATATTTGGCTGCACCCTTTGACCTGCCTCAGCCATTGTAAGGCCAACATAGTCCACAATTGTGGCCCTTATTTCATCTGATATGCGCCTATGTCCTTGGCCTCTTCTGCCTCTTCCTCTGTTTTGCCTCTGTACTCTTCCACGCATCCTTACTCCTCTTCTTCCTCTCAGCTGTTGACCCTGATTGTTTCCTGGATGTTCATCCATCGTCAGAATTTGTAACTCTTGTGTTGTCCTCTGTCTATATGCTTTCCAATTGAAGGTTCATGAGATGCACCTTTGAGCTATTTCAGAGAACTGGTTTATCATTGGTTGATCTATATTCTCTTCATTAGTGAAATTCAAGATTCACCTGCACAATTCAACCATTTTGCATTTAGTGACTTATACGATGAACTAATGACCGGATGTTTTGCGGCGTAAGACAATTGCACAGAGAAATATATAATACATTTTGAGAAACATGACATTAGCAACTGATAATGTAGGAAACCGCAGACAAATGTACATAATCAATTGCATGAATGTACCAAAGCAACCGCAACTCGTTCAAAAGAATGAGAAACTGCTTTTATGATGCGCACAAGTGACTAGATGATGTGGAGGTTGAACAAGTAGTGTAGAGAATTTCATTTCTGATCTGAGAAATGCACCAAAGCGTCCGAGAAAAACCTCATGTGCAATTTATGCTTCAACCACTAGATGGAAGCAAACACCAAGACATGGAGAATGCTTTTAAGCTCCCCTTCAGGTCCAGCTTCTGGAGTGCTGTTTGAAATGCTCATGTGTGCTTAAAGCCACATGCAGGGGATTTCATGTGTTTATGAGGCGCCATAAATCATAAAGCAAAAAGGCCACAAATTACCTCATCTCTTGAACTCACCAAACCACTGACCCTCTTGCAGCTGAAACCTGAAATGTATACAGCTATGTTTGGTACAGACAGAAGCCTATAAAATCCTCCCATTAAGTGGCAGCTGCTGAGGATCTTGCCGTAAACTGCATGACTGTTGCGCACGGAGTTGGAAAGAGAGCGAGACATGGCCTTAATTATGACACAGACTCCTCCTGTACCTCCAAATATACTTTGCTTAACAGGATTTTTGCTTCCTGAAGCCAGACTGGAAATACTAAGACTTTTAAATGACTGCAGTGTGCTATTAAAGACACTACCCACTGTAAATTCACTGGCTCTAAAGGCCTATCACCCTGGGTGATTCATCTGTTTGGGAATCGGCGAAGTAAATGACCACATTTTCAGACCACTGTAAGTGCCTCAAATTGCGCTGGCTAATTTGATGCAGAAAATCCCCCCAGAGGTTTTACAAGCTTTGTAAATGAGTGTGAGGTCCATTAGAGGCGATTCATGTGTGCTTTGAGGAGAGCTGTAGCTGTTTTTTGAGCTTTTAAATTGGGACTGTTTTGATGTCAGCCTGTTTGCCATGATGGAACTGGAATGGCAGAATAAAGTATGATTAAACAAAAAGCACAAAGCACAATAGGATTTTGCTTAAATTAGGGACTATATCCAAGTATACAAAATAGTTCACACATTTTAGCAGCACAGACCGTAATGGCTAAAACACTGCCACCTGACTGCTCACATGGAAGGACTCATCGTACCTGTAAATGGGACTAGGTTTTAATGTTTGATAGGTTTTAATGTTTGTTGCTGGTGATTCACAGAGCAGATTAAAGGCAACTGGGACTGTTGCCCAGAATTACTTTTAGATAGCATGTCAAAGAGAGCAACCTGGTAAACAACAGTGATTTAATTGACATCACGATGAAAGTTTGATCCAAGATAAACATACACAATAGTTCAGATTCACTGCTAATACAAAACGTATCCCCAAAACGCATTTGGACACTTCAAAATACTATAATAATGCAATAATATTATGTTAATAAATTATAATTGATTAGATAGAAAATATTAAATTAAATTATACTATTTAATAATATTATATTTACTATTATTCATGATTATTTATAATATTATTATTAATATTACTGTTGTATTAATTATTAATGATCTTGCAATATATATTTGTACAAGTAATATTTATACATGTACATATAATATATGTATTATGTATTGTTAAATCTAAAATAATAATATTAACACATGCATATTATAAGAGTAAATTAGTAAACAAATACATAATAATATTATATATATATATATGAATTAATATTTTAACATTTTCTATTATTTATAATATTAAATAAATGTACTATATTATTATTGTTAGTAGTAGTAGTAGTATTGCTATTAATACTATTATATTTATTAATAATGATATATATATATATATATATATGAAGTGTTTAGATACTTTTGGGACCAATGTATATAGTCATTATATGTGTCAAGGCAAACTGAATTTGAATGTATTTGTTTTTATTGTTATTAGTTATGTGCATCTTTCCAGACTTTTGTAGTACCACAGAAATAATGTATTTCAAACAATTAACCTTGATTATGTTCTCTGAGCTCAATGTCTTACATTACACATGATTATGCCAATGATGCCACCGAGACCAGTTCAGACCAGTTCTCTCTCCTCTCCTCTCCTCTCCTCTCCTTTCCTCTCCTCTCCTTTCCTCTCCTCTCCTCTCCAATGGTCTGTCACTTTGTACAGGAAGGTAAGTGCAAAGAGAGCTAATTAAACTCCACAAGTGTTTCATGTTTTATTTCAGCACATTTAGACTCATTGGCTGGTGAATAATGAACAGTGCAAAGCAAGGAAATCAATTTTCCAGCTATGGGAGCAGAATAAATAGATACAGAGTGGTAAACTAAATTAAATACTGGCACCTGAGGCTGACTGCAAACAGATGCTGGGGCTGTAATAGAAATGCCAACCACCAAAGGAGATGCATATGAGCGGATGTATTTCATTGTCGAGTCCATTGAAAAACAAGTACCAACAGATGCTTAAAACATTGACTGAAATATTCAGTCACAATGTGTTTATATTTAGAGCTATATTTACGTTGTATGTTATTTATAGCTCTGTTTATTCCACTTCATTTTAGGAGGCTTTTCTAGCTAATGGTCAAATAAGTTACAGTCTGCCCCCCAGAGGAAGATGTGTGTAACGCCAAGCGTTTTACCAATACTAACAGGATCTTTTATTTCATAAACAAGTTAATACATGAAGGGCTTAGACAATTTTCTTGCTGTTTGGACTAATTCTTCAAAGGCCATTATAATATTGAAAATTATTTCCCTTCTGAGAACTAAAATATCAGACTTTTCTTCTTCTGGAAAAGTAGCTGACTGCCATTTAAAAGGAGAAGGAAATGAAATAATAGAAGAATCAATTTGGTTGTTCAAATTGTTCACGAATCTCAGTGCGACAGTCAGGCAGAAAGAAAGGTGATGTTCAGGGAGAGGAAACACCCATCAGGCCCTGCGCCCATTTGCATTTATATAGTTTCAGCATCAAAATCACACAACACATTTTTATTTTCAATTGGACACTAATATGGATGTGCCATCAGTGCATATCTTGAATATAAAAACATTCGCACTCAAATGGCTCGCTGGATCGTGTGTTCAGAGGTGCTCTTGTAACTTTAATGAGGAAAATAGGTTTGCGAAACTTTTCTGTACATCTAAATCATCCTTCTCCTTTAGACTTACAGAAACCAGGGCCGGAAATTAATAGGGGATTGGGGCAAAAACGCCACCAAAATGAACAAAAATGCCTCCCAAATTCAACGTAAGAGGACCAAAATGCCCTTGCACTGTTATCCTCCATCTGTTACTGCTGTTATGATTAAAGTGAAATGTGAAATGAATGAAAAGTGCAGATTGTGGCATTACATTTACAGTAGATTTGCCCACATTACAACACACTTCTCGCTACTCAAGGTTTGCAGCGTTGTCCTTTACAACCAATCACACACGTTTCTGTTGAGCTTAGGAACGCAACGTCCAATCAGAGCCGTTTTGTTGAGTGTGCGCGCTCACTGACTGAATTCTGAATCTGCATTCGCGAATTCTGTCATCATCATAAACAACAAAGTGCAGAAAAGGTGTAAGTAAGAGGTTAATTTTGTAGTGTAGATAGCTTTAGTGATTATAACGGGAGCTTTAGTGTTGTTGGCTTGCTTTACATAATTTCTTCTTAGTTTTAATAACCATTTTGTTTGTCATGCTACCGAAATAAATGTCTTGATTTTCTAATCCATAAAAAACAACGAAAAATTATCAAATGGTTTTTACCTTTTTTCTATAGTCAGAACACGGCATGCCCCCCCCCCCCCCCCCAAAAACTTAAGCGACATTAAAATCTTTTCTACAATATCAAGAGCAGTAGCCTAATTAACAACAATTTAATTAACATTATTGCAGCGTCATCCACGAAGTAGTTCCTGTTTTTTTAATATATATATCTAGGCTATTTACATTATGCAATTTTTGTGTGAGACATGTACAGGAGCAGCATTAAACAGTCTGTGTAAATAAACATAGCTAAATGCAGCTTCTGTTCCACCTTTGCAGTGTAAAGAGGACTTTATGTTGAAAAAAAAAATTGATTGGTAACAGTCTAGTATTGTGATTAATTGATTGATGGTTAAAATGTAAGCATCTGATATAAAAACAACACAAATACATTTAAAAGCTGGTGATTAGGTTGATTTTTTATTTATTTATTTTGTTATGCTGGTTGAAAGTCTCTTCACATACCAATCATTATTTTAAGTGGTCTAAATTATTTAAATGTATTTATATCATCTGTGGAAAGCGTAAGATCATGAAATGTTTGTCCAATCATATCACTCGGTCCGAAGGTTACCATAGGCCGTCTCACCTCTCTGAAATCGCCTATCCTACCTTTAACAGAATAATTAAAAATTACTCTTACAAAGGTTTAAAAAAAGCCCCTGGAAATCAGTTCCAGAGGGCCCCTTAATGGAAAAGTTAATTCCTGTCCCTGACACAAACCATTTGAGTTTAGGAGATTATTTTATTTGTGCATTCATTTATTTAGACTATTCTTCATCTGGAACAATTAGTGTTAATCATGTGGGCCCTGCAACATCTGTTCGCCAATGAACCACAAACCTTCAACAAACAGGGTACATTTCAAATAGCCAGGGTGCTTGGCTGTGCTTAAAAGCCTTTCATAATTACTGTATCCTAAAATTAGTAACAGTGAGAAACTCTCTGGGAACTGTTTGTATAAATTCCTCTGCCGTTGCGCTCATGTGGAGATCATAGGTCTGTCATACAGCCAGCTGCTGTACAGGTGCTAGACACATTTCCCTGTATATGAATAACATAATGTTGTAACAGATTTTATTTGTGTGATATGTCACTTTGGATAAAAGTGCCTGCTAAATGATGTGACAGATAAAAAAAGAAAGACGACTTGTACATTGGAGCTGTTTGACTTTTTAAAAAAATCACATCTGAGAAATATTCAGATGTGTATCAAAACAAATTAGAGCTTATCCCGAAGGTAAAACAAGCAAGCAGGCACATATAGATGAAACAATAAAAATGTAATCTTACTATATTGAAAAGTTGGCCATCATTTGGCTGGGAGAATTTTATCAGCACCCAGGTCTGGAATACTAATTCAGCGAGGACACATAAGTGCATATGCAGCTCTCTTTGAGGGCCTCTTGGTATTTTTTTGACAGCTCCTGTATCTCATTGTCTTGGCCCCCAGAGGCCCACCACAGGCCAGAACTTCACTAATAGTTTTGGCAGCACAGAGTCAGAAAAAACAGTTACAGAGGCCTATTTTGATCCAACACCTCTCCGACCGCAACTATAAATAATATAAATCATATAAATATGCCAAGTTTTGTCTGAAAGAAATATAGTGGATCCCTTCTTAGTACAATAAAATTCAACTGTATAGGGCTGCTTAATTTTTATGAAACGGAGAGTTCAGATACAGCGTTCCAGTCATGCTAAAATGCACGATATGGTTACAGCTATGATGCGAAACATATGTTCACTATATGAAGGCCAAATGTTAACGTTGCACAAGATGTCAGGGACTTTATCTTCTAGTGGAAGATTCACACTTGAAATTGATATTAAAATATCAATTTAATGAGAATTTGTGTCCTTTTTATTGTAGTTACCATTTTATAAAAGCAATAAAAGCACTTGATGCTGCATTGTGAATGCATTAATGAAATTCTTACAATAAATCAATAGTTTTTTTATTTAGTGACACTCAATTTTTGTCTTGATTTGTTTATTCAAAAACTGATTAAAATGCAAACAATATATATATATATATATATATATATATATATATATAATGATCTGATAACTCTTTTATGATTAACATTTTCTGAATTAAAATTATTATTATTATTATCATTATTATTTATTATTTTTTTGTATAAATTCCAGAATATCAGGTGGTTCAAGTGATATCGTAATGGAAAAGGCCATTAAAAAGATGAAATAGTTCAGTATGATGAATTAGTATTATTTTATTATTTAGATAAAAAGAAGTGACATTTTTAAAAATGACAAATTATAATAACAGTGACATTATTAATAATAATAATTAAATAATAAGAAATTAAAATAATTGTTTTTTTTTACATATACATATGCGTTTAACACACACACACACACACACACACATATATATATAGCCTATATATATATATATATATATATATATATATAACCACATTGCAGAGATTTAGAGTCATTTCATTTAAAAGTTTCTCGTCATTAATGGTTATTTATATCTATGTCATGTCTGGTATTTATTTTAAAATATATACATATAAATTGTTTTTTTTTTTTTTTAGATTCATGTTTTTTTTTTTTTTTGGTTAGAGGGATACAACAGTATAGAAATAATCTTAATAACAGTAATATTCAATATATGAAAATAATCATCCAGACATAATTCAGAGCTTTTTCAGATATATGTCCATATATAAGACATTTGATGAAGTTGCATATTGACTTTCATCGACTCTTTCTGACGGCCGTGGAGATCTGACACTATCAGTAGCACATCAAGCTCTGTTGCAGCTAAGCCAATTGATTTGAACCCTGTGCTCCTTACAGCACACACATACTCAAGAGCACAAGCAGGATCATGTGTTTCTGTCCGTCACTGCTCAGGTGTCACTAGATGCTTTGAGGTTGTTATTGACCTTTTCGACAACCATATGCAGCTTTTGACAGTTTACCCGCATGTTAATTTATTATTTATGTCCTGTAAGTGCCGTCTCATCTGCCACTGTGTCACAGCGTCTACTTTAATTCATGTGTAGACAGTAGCTCAGTTAATTATGAACACTGCAGTCATGGTTTGATTCCCTGGGAATGTATATTCCAGATTCTGTGTAATTTGTTTCGGGTTAAAGTATCTGACAAACTTAGATGATACTCAATTTTGACATTCTGCAAACAGGTTTCATCACAAATAACAGTAGCTTGGCAAGAACCTCTGCCTGGATGAACGCCCATCATCGGAAGCCGAAGTTAATCGAGTCATTATTCATCCCAGCCAAAAACCACCTTCTCCTTTCAATAAACAACTCAAATATCTCACCCACACAGAAAACCACAAGAACTTTTGTGTCACGCTGGACAATGACTTGTTGTTTGCGGCCTCTAACATATTAACCACAATCAAGACTCCGTCTGCAAAACATCTTCCGACCTTTTCTTATCAGAGAAACTACTCAGATTCTGGTGCAGGCCCTGATCTGCTCTCACTTTAACTACTGCAATTCAGTCCTGGCGTATGCAATCAAACCTCCACGACTCATCCGGAATACTTCTCGACCTTACCAACCAAAATCGATTCAACATTTCCAAGTACTCCCACGTCACACCTCTGCTATACTTCCCCTGCTGTCCTAATGTACAGGGCAGTTAATGGTCAAGCACCCTCCTGCATCCAGTCCAAGAAACCATCTGCAGCAACTCAATTTACTTTAAACCAACAGCCAAACAACATTTCTAAACAATGTCTCTTTTGTCATGAAGTTTAAATAGTGCATGCAAACTTCTCTGACTTTCATCAAGGAATGATAAACTGAGGCCTTTCACATATAATTGGCAATGTAACATGACTTTCTTGTTTTCTGGACATGTTTTACAGTAAGTTGACATTTCAAATGAATTGAAATCATTTGGATGATTTTTTATTTTAGCAAAAAGTCTTTTTTTTTTAAAAGAAAATAATACATTTATTCAGCAAAGATGCATTAAATTAATGAAAAGAGAAATGTATTGTTACAAAAGATGGTCCCACTTTATATTAAATGGCCTTAAATACTGTGTACTTACATTTAAATTAATCATTTGATACAGTGCACATTATTGCATACATACATGTTTTTACATTATACTTATTTTTTTTAAATACTTGAATGTAATCTGTAATTAATTTCTATAATTACATTTATAGTTACGCTGTTGACCCATTCCTTACACCTTAAAGGGATAGTTCACCCAAAAATGAAAATTGTGTCATCATTTACTCACCCTCAAGTAGTTCCAAACCTGTATGAATGTCTTTGTTCTGCTGAACACAAAGGAAGATATTTTGAAGAATGTGGGAAACAGAGCAGTTCTGGGGCACCATTGACTTCCATAGTATTTTTTTCCTACTATGGAAGTCAATGGTGCCCCAAAACAGCCTGGTTACAAACTTTCTTCAAAATATCTTCCTTTGTGTTCGGCAGAACAAAGAAATTCATACAGGTTTGGAACTACTCGAGGGTGAGTAAATGATGACAGAATTTTCATTTTTGGGTGAACTATCCCTTTAACCCACCCTTTCACCTACCCATACCACCAAACCTGTCCCTAACCTTACCCGTACCCACCTCAATAGCAGCAAATGTGTTTTGCAATACAATATATTGTACTTATTTTTTGATGTAAGTACACAGTAGTTAAGGCAACCTAATATAGTGGGACCCAAAAGGTTTCTGTTTTATATAAATGCTGTTCTTTTGAACTTTCTATTCATCAAAGAATCCTGAAAAATATATATCACAATTGTACACATTTTTAAATATAAATAATTATCATATTAAAGTGATTTCTTGTTATTCCTGTACGACAGAAGACAGGAAAAGACTAGAAATTCAGATCTGCCATACCATTTTAAATTATAATAAGTAGGAAACAGTTATTTTTACTTAAAGTAATTTTTCAAAATATCACAAATTCAGCTTTGGTGAGCATTAGAGACTTGTTTCAAAAACATTCAAAATTCGACCCCAAACTTGTGAATATGAATAAATGTGTGTATAAAATAAACTTTCTACTTTACAGCTACATAGCTTTACATTGAGCCATTTATTCCAAACAATTGTTACAAAATGGTAAAAGAATTTTCCTTTTCGACATCATGCACATCTTGCTATTGACCCAAATAAAATATCCACTGATTCTCACCAACTGTTGACCAAAAAAACAAGCGATATTCTCAACAGAAAAGGTTGGAGGTCGTTTACCTCTCCAGCTGAAGAATTTATGAGGAGCAGTGAGAAGATTGTTTTTGTACACATTAAGTCAGATGTGCCTTTGTAATGCAATCAGTAGACATATAATCATTCCTGCTCCGCATGAGCACTTTTGGGAAAACAGTGAATCAAAGGAAGAGCTCTGGACTATAGAGCAGTTAGGTCACGTCCCTCTTTTCCGCACTCTCTCTCTCTCTCTCTCTCTCTCTCTCTCTCTCTCTCTCCATGTATAGCACTGTATTGATTGCTGCATTTAGCTGAGTTTTAGCATGCTTTTAAAATCACTCCAACTCTCAGGCCCTAGAGATGCTTTGCTCTTCTGAACACGTCACACTTATTCCTACCACATCCGTCTGTATTTACAGGCATACCGATTTTTAAGGAAGACTAATAATGGAAGGAACATTTTGACTAGAAGGATTCTTTTCCCATTGAATCGATTAACTGGAATTGAAGCAGCTTCTGCGTGTTTGCTAAATGTCAGTGATTTAAATGATTTCCTTTTGTTTAAAGGAATATATTTGATTAAATTGCAGCAAAATGGATTTAGCATGTTAAAGTGTGGTCCTCTTTGTAGCCTATTCTAGCCCTGAACAGGAAGACAGGACAAGACTGTCTGGCTGACATGTAATGCAACCAACCACAGGGGCGGGTCAAATGAAATACACATTGCATTCACAGCACACTGTACAAAATATTTTAATTTTGACAGCAAAACTGTAAAAATACTACAGTAAAAACTTTCAGTTACTTTACCATATACAGTCAGAAACTGTAACATTGCTTTACTGTAAAATACTGTCAAATTTGTGTCAGGGATTTGTGTTTCATTTTATGTTATATTTTTTTATATTACATAGTTCAGTTAACCATAAGTACTGGACATATTGTGGACAGGCCACAATGAACTCTGATTCATTATGTGTTTTAAATTCATTATGTGTTTGTACAGTTGTAAACTGTAAAATATAAGCTATAAAATATCAAATAAAACACTATACTGTAATGCCTGAAACATTTTTACCATATTTTTTACAGGGTTTTTTTTTTTTTTACAGAATTGAACTCACAACATTAGTGTTGCTAGAGCATGCACTACTGTTTAGTCATTTTTAAAGCTAAAAAAATAAAAAAATAAAATAAAATTTACAGTTTAAGATTGTAGTAATTTCCAAGAAGAAGAAAAACTTTTTTTAAAAAAAGTAAATCCAACAGTCCTTTTCTGCTGAAGTAGTAAGGCCATGCTGCTACTGAAATCTATTTTGTACCATTATAATTCTGACAAAAAAAAAAACAAACAAAAAAAAAACAGGTAGTAAAGAGAAAGCTACATGAAGAATTAATTGAACAACATTAGACGTAACATAAAACCTGAAGTACATTACTGATAACAAAAAGAAAAAAACTATCAAAAACACTATTATTAATAGAAATGCCATTAAATGTAAGCTGTCACTGGGAATTCTGGGAATGACAATTTATGTGTTTTTTTTTTCACTGCAGATAATGTGATGACTTGTTCTTTCCAAAAATGGTACATTTAACAGTATTTTACAGTAAAATTTTGTTACATCTATTACCGTTTTTCACCACATATAGTAAAGAAACAAGTTTACTGTAACATTTTTACAGTTAAAATTACATTTTTTTTTAAAGTGCAGGAATGCCAATAACATGAAATAAAGAGTAAACCCTCAAAAATGACCCAAATATTTAATAAATTCAAGGATCTGAGGGAAAGTAAAACTTACGGTATATTTCACCCGAAAATGAAATTAAATTCTGTCATCATTTACTCACCCTCAAGTTGTTCCAAACCTACACAAATTTCTTTCTCCTGCAAAACCCAAAAGATATTTTGAAGATTTTTTAGTAGCCATGCAGATGTTGGTCCCTATTGACTTCAGTACTATTTTTCTTTCATACTATGGAAGTCAATGGAGACAAGCAACTGCAGTCTTCAAAATATCTTTTGTGAACAACATTAAAAAGAAACCTGTACAGCTGTTCATTTTTGGGTGAACTGTCCCTTTAAGTAAAATCCAATTGTATTCCAATTTTGCAGAGTTCTGATGCATGTGTACAGATTCCATGTGGGCCTGGCAAAGATGATGAATACCTAATGATATGATCTCATCACCAATCAGGACGGACGTTCACCATTGTTCTTTTTTATTCTTCCCAAAACTTTATTTACAACATCTGTTGTAGATGTTTTCTTGGAAAAAACTCTGCATTGTTGCCGGGCAGTGTCTCAGCTAAATTACCTCTAATTACCTGAGCTGAAGCCAGGACATTATCATCACCTTAACAATCAGGAAAAATGGTGCTAAAAGAGGAGGAGGAGGAAAAAAAACTGACAAAAAAAAAAATCTGGCTGTGGCTTCAGCTAATGTGGGAAAATGGCCTCTGGAATGTTTCCAAATAGGCTTGGCAGTAAAATATATTGTAAAGGCATGGCTTCCTCTTAATGCCTTTGAAGGGATCTTATGCATTCATTAGACAGTCTGCCATCCCGGGATGATCTGAGCCAAGTGAATAAAGGAAAGTGGAACACGGAATCTGTTATGGCGAGGGTAAGGTGACTTAGAACAAGAGCGGATAGATGTTCCGGCATCTGCTTTCAGTCGTCGGCTGTCACTTGCGCACAGAGGGAATCTGCTGTCAGAGGGAGAGCGCAGCAGGACGCTAGGACACGTACTTTGAGGATCAATGAAAGCATGGCATGGTGACAACTGGTTCTCGGGTTTCTTGAAAACATTCTGAAATGTCAACCAAGTGTCTTTGTGTTACAACAATATCAGTGTAAATCATTACTCACAGCTAAATGGACATACTGACCCAGAGGAGGATTTTATTGCTCAGAAAGTGCTCTTTCATTGCACAGGAATGGTTATGAACAACCTTGTCTATTATTTTCCCTTAATATAGAGAAACTGAAACAAAGAACTTTTGGCATACAGTAAGAGTATAGAGCTATGAAACAAATGAAACTTAATTTTAAGAGTTTTTTTTTTTTAAATCATATTGATATGAAAGTTATGTACAATGACAGTTTAAGTGTTTAAGTTTAAGTGTTGGTAATTTTTAGTTTTTGTCATTTTTATTAGATTTTGTTGTTTTTAAATATAGTTATTTTACTTTAAATGAAAATGAAAAAAAAATGTCACCCTTTTTTGGTTTTACCTTTAGTTAATTATAATAACAACTTTAAATCATCCACAATCCACAGTTTTAATGGTCCCACGCTACACGAATTACAGCAAGTGGAATTTACTGAATGAATTGTAACAATGTCTGCCCACTTTTTCAGTGGCCTTGGTTCTAGAAGTATTTTTTTTCAATTCATTTTACATATAATGGTCTTTGTTGAAGAGTTATAAGCCATGAACCAAACCAACCAGCTACGAGGTAATGATATACCACACACACACACACACACACATATATATTAAAGTAGTTTGAGAGTGTTAACATCCCCATTGCTCAAAGTAAATCTACTTTAAAGGTTTTAATATTATCATAAAAAATCAGAAATTTAACTTCCAGAGCTCGACTCTTGCACACTATTCAAAGAAATTCATGGGGTAAGGGTATTCTGGGAAATGAAGTGTTTTTCCACTCTGGTTCACTAATTTGAAAAGTTACAAGTTAAGAGAAATTTACTGCATATAAATTAAGCACATTTATTATGAGTGATGTATCAAACATAACCTCTCTGCTGTCTGTATGTGGGTTGTAGCGGTGAGAATGTGCATTTCTACATGTGGTGTTGAGATGAGGTGAGTGAGTTTTTCCACAGAATTCCAGTCTAAAGCCTGAGTTTAAGTGAGATACATGGCAAAGGTGCAACATCAAGAGGATCGTTAAACAAAGCAGAGGTTTCGATTGCAAGAACATTCCATCAGCTGCTAAAGGGCACAGTTGCAGATGTCTTGCAGGTTGTGGGTCGACTTTCTCCTCCTGACACCTTGAGTGTTACTGTTTGTCCTCATGCTGTTAACCAGTGTCTGTAGCACATGACATTGCAGGCAATCTCTGCATCGGCAAAGCTTTATGGGCTGTATGAGAAAAAATGACTTCTCTCCACATTCATAATTTCTTTGAACTTTGCTGCCAGGCAGCCGACACATTTATGAGGTTCTGCTATTGCTTGAGTAACTTTTTCACCTCTGTTCTAGCTGCTGCCGTCCATCTGATATCCTCCTCCAGTAACAACATGCTGCGGATTAAAAAAGCTACTCATCAAAATGTGTAAAGGTGCAGATTCTCTTTCAGTTTTTTATGTTCTCAACTATTTTTCAGAGGACAGGAGGATGTTAACTGTGAGGACTCGAGGACTCGGTGATTCATCACAATATCAAAACTGTTTAGTAACAAAATAGACAATGAAATTCTTTAATATTGCCATGAACTACATAAACCCCAAAAAATTTATGATTATCAACAGGTTTTGAAATGTCTCTTGAATTTCAATGATTTTATGGTCTCATCAGCCAGTAATTTACCACAAAAAACACACTGCAGTCAACTCTTAAAAATCTTTAACATCCATGGAAACTTTCTAAATGCTTTTTTTATATATATAGTGGAAAAATGTTCTTTAGATTATTCAAATGTTCTTCACACTAATAAAATAAATGGTTCTTTTAAGAACTGATCTCTGAAAGGTATTTTGGGGGGGAAAATGGATATTCTATGGCATCACTGCAAAAACACCTTTTTGGAAACTTTTAACGTTTTTGGAAATTTTGTCAGCTAACTCTTATTAATTTGCAACTACCTGCCAACTAACTCTCATTTCTAGTCAACAGAATGATAATAAAAAGGGTCCACTAATACGTTAATGACTGCTAGTTGACATGTAGTTGAAAAGTTACTTATAGTTAGTTGAACGTCTAAAGTGGACTCAAAATAAAATATTTAAAAAAAGGCCATTGGATTCACATGTGTAGACAACAATGATTTTTCACATCTCAGAGCCTTCTTAGTTTGACATTCAGAGGCAGGTATGTATGCACTGCATACTATTTGACCTCAACAACTGAAAATATGCGGAACATTTTCAAATCTGACCATCCTATTTATTTAGCTTATGGTTGGTTAGATTTTATTATTTGTATTGAGCATTGTTTTTCTCTGTTGTTCACGACAGACCTGCAGTTCACCAGTCGAGAGCCTCGGACCCAGAGGTCCTGCTGCACAAGAGGGCGACAGATTTAAATGATCGTTCCGCCCGCTCTAGCAAAGTCAGGAGAGCGTTGAATCTGACAAACAGGATGTCACCTGCTCAGGTATCTTGTCAGAGCTCTGAAGATTCCAGCACTTCAGTTGTTCCACAGGTGTCGGCATTCTCTTCTACCTCGGTGTCCAGGGATGCTCAGAAAATGCAGGAGCTAAAATTGTATTCCATCGTAATACGTTCCATCAACCGAAACGGGACACTCGCTCGCTGGAACATATCGACCAGCAGGGCTTGTTTTTCCCCTGCAGACATCATCTTTTTTATTACATTCCGTCCCTAATGAGAGCATTGCTCTCTGCTGCCGTGTGCCATTCCTGTCCCACAATTCAATATGGCTGTATGGTTGTTCAGGTCTTAGTGGGGAGACAAATGAAGGAACTTTTCTTCATTTTTCTTCAGCTGAAGCTAAAAAAAACTTTCCTCATTTTCATATTCCTTGGGTAACTCATGCAAAAAAAGTGGCATTACATCTTTTCATTTTAGAATGATGATTAATAATGTCTATGGGAAAGATATGTGACCCTGGACCACAAAACCAGTCTTAAGTCGCTGGGGTATATTTGTAACAATAGCCAAAAATACATTGTATGGGTCAAAATTATTGATTTTTCTTTTATGCCAAAAACCATTAGGATATTAAGTAAAGATCATGTTCCATGAAGATATTTTGTAAATTTTCTACCATAAATATATCAAAACTTAATTTTTGATTAGTAATATGCATTGCTAAGAACTTCATTTGGACAACTTTAAAGGCGATTTTCTCAATATTTTGATTTTTTTGCACCCTCAGATTCCAGATTTTCAAATAGTTTTCTCTCAGCCAAATATTGTCTGATCCTAACAAACCATACATCAATGGAAATCTTATTTATTCAGCTTTCAGATGATGCATAAATCTCAATTTTGAAAAATTGACCCTTATGACTGGTTTTGTGGTCCAGGGTCACATATGATGCTTGGATCATGAATATGTTTCAATTGTTTGAATTTAAAGTTTGAATAGTTTTACTTGAAAATGCATTGATATATATATATATAAAACTAAGATGTTTACATTCAGTGCATTCAGTTTTAGTGTGGTATTATTTTATGAAAAGAATATCAAAGCAGCTTACCGCATTATTTTTCTGATATGGTTCTCAAATGTCTTGAGGCAAACAGTCAGAGGTGTGAATATTTGCATCAGCAGTGAACTGATTCAATTCGCAGTTCTTTATTTTTCAGTTTGATTCAGAAACAATGTTCAAAATATAAACGTGAAAACCAATTCAAAATATTAATAAAATCTATTAAAGTATCTCAACTATAATAACACTTATAGATCACAAATGCTTGGAATGAACATATCAAAATATGACTACTTTAGTTACTTTTGCGAATGATATCTCAAAATAGATTTTGAAATAGTGTTTCTACTTGGAAAAAAAAAGTTTTAATTTTTATCAAGAAAATATTTCTAAATAAATTCAGCAACATTGGAAGGACTTCAATGCTTTTAAATGAAAATATAAATCATTAAACCCCTATAAAAACCTGAAGTTTTGTATTTTATGCATGATCATTGGACATTTCCTACTCTGAACACATCTCACATATGTGCATCTTAGACTATCTTTTGAAAAAAAAGAAAGAAAAAAAAAATCAATACATATGACTTAATATAGCCCTGTAAGCATCTTCAATAAATGTATATCTTAAGTTTGAAGTGAAATGCCCCATTGTAAGATAATCTATTGGATATGGAGATCGGACCCTTATGTGTTGTTATTCTGACCTTGGGCATGTCTTTATAAGGTATACATATTTGCTTTCATGATATGCAATCAAAGCGCTGGCGTCTGCCGGAAGAGAGGGAGGGAGGGAAGGGAGATGGTCTTGTTGTCTGTCTGGGTTTGTGTGCATTTAAATGGAGAGGGTCAAAGAAAGTTCATAGACAGTTCTGGGTTGGAATTAATACTGTCTGCATGTACATCTGCTCCCTGTGCACTTGACATGAGTTAGTGTTTGAATACCACTGGTCTTTCACTTTCCGCTGTTTTCTTACACAATCAGGATCAGAATCCATGCGGTTTCTGTCATTGCAAATGATGGATAAGAGAATGTTTTAACATAAGCATGATTTTACAAACACTCTGAATTTATATTTTGAATCTAACTTGCAAACTTAGTCATTTTGTTGAATGTTTTTTTTTTTATTTACATTTTTATTAGTTTTTGTTTTCTATACAGTTTTTATTCATTTTTATTTCAGCTTTAGTTTTAGTTATTTTAGTACATCAAGTTAAACTAAATGAAAATGAGAAATGTTGTCATGGAAACTAGCTGAAATAAAAAAAAAGTTTAAGTTTTTAAAAATATTTTATTTTAATGTAATTATTTTATTTTCAGTAATTTAAGTAATTTATTTTTAAACTGTATTGACAAAAATGAATAAAAAGAACAGAAACACAACTATAAATGACTAAACATTTAACTAAAGTTAAAATGACAACTAAAACTGTAAAAGTAAAAATGAATTCAATATAATATACAACAGAGTTTTTGCATTTTTGGATTTCATGACTGTTTTGTTGGTTGTTGCTATGTGGTTAAAAGATTCCACCTGCAAATCTCTTTCAATCATTTTATCATCTGCTGAGCCAAAAATCCAATCTTTTGGACTTTCTTTTTTTTTTTTTTTTAACAGAGTCTGTTGAAATCCCTAACTTTAAGTCTGAGCAACATCAAGCAACACCACTAAAAGCTTGAATGATTTACAGTTTGGATGCATTTAAAAAAGTTGAGATTTGCCCAACAGACTGTATGATACAATAAAGCAGCCAAGGACAACAAACAAAACGATGTGAATGGAACAAATGGAACAGAATTGCTTGGTAAATTATTGCTGTCTAGAGAAGCACTAAGTCATGTGTTGAAATATTCATTTGTTCAGATTTGGTTCACAAAACCCAAGTTCTCACAGAAACAAAAAGGGCAACTATAGAAATAATCTGATGGCCAGAACTGTTTCATAAATGTATGCGATATCTAATGGCTGGAGTGTAAAGCTGTACAGTGGGCATAAAACCTCTCTACAGCACAATGAGCTGTACTCACTTTAGTACTGCAGGTCTTGTCAGGTGAGGCTTCTAAACTGGGATCTAGTGCCCATTTTGGCTGCGCTGAAAACAGCCTGCCTGCCTGCCTCCAAAGCATTGCCCCAGGTCTCCCCAGCACATGTATTTTGCATTATGCATAGTCTACATTGCATCAATAATTCAGAAAGTACATCCAGATTTCCTCAAACCTTGGGGACCAGAGCTCCTGCTTCCATACCTGTCTGAACATCCAAGGCTGAACCTTGATCATACCTTTGCAGTGTGTGTGTGTATGTTTTATGAGCTGTCTGTCAACATGTATGTGTCAGTGTGTCACAGTCTGTGACGATTTGGCTCAAAACACATGGAGAAGGGCCTTTTACAATCTCTGCGTCCGAATATGCGCACCTCCCTCCTAAACAGAAGGAATAGCAGTACGCCAAACGAGAAAAGCGTCCGAAAACTCAGTGTTCATCATGAACAACGACATACTGGTTCTGATCAGATTCTGAAGCGTGCAACCAGTGGAAACTTGGCTATCCCATAATGCTTTGACACTGTTTGTCCTTTAATTCATTTAGTTCATTAATTTATCTAATAGAACATTGAAATGCAATTCATAAAGCCACACACTTTAATATATCTCTTCTTTGATGGGCACATTTTTAATTTTTTTAATTAAAATTCATTTTGACATTTTTGGGGGGGCTTAATGTACAAAATGTCAGGGTAGTACAACTGCCTTGATATTTGAGAAGTTATGCGCTTAATTATTTACATATTATTATTTATTAATTGAAGTATTTTTATCAGCAGTAGTAGTAGTAGTAGTAGTAGTATTACGGGGGGGGGGGGGGTTCTAAGAAGCAGTGAAGCATATATTATAAATATATGAAAATGTTTTCTTTTCCAAAATGTTATGTGGTGCGACCAACATAGAAAAAAATAACAAATTACACCAAGATCAATGTCAAGGTCAATAATGCTCTACAAATAACAGATCATTTGGCATTTTTTGACAAGGCAAATTTAGTATAGCCTGAAAAATGTCAAATAGTTTTGCTTGTAAAATGTCAAATGGTGTGACTCCTAAAAAAAACTTAATGTTATTTATGAATTAATAATTTATGACATTTGTGAAATATACTGAACACCTGCATGCTAAATTACGTATTTCATAAACAGTTGAAAAGTAAGTTTTTCATCACATTTAGTACATTTTATAAGAAAGTACAGGAATCGGAATTAAAGTGTTGTTATTGTATTGGAAAACAAAAACTATTAAAAAATTATAATTAATTAAAATAAAGCTGAGAACTTTAAACACAGAAATGTTGCCTTGAAAAGTAAATAAAATAATTGAAAAGTTTAAATTAAAAAGGAAACTGAAAAAAAAGTCATATGGTGTGACCAACATTCAAAAAACAAACAAACAAACAAACAAAAAAAACAAGGTTAGCATCAGTGTCAATATGTCTCCTCAAATATCAGGCAGTTTGGTCCATTTATTACAATGCAAAGTCAGGTTAGCTTGTAAAATGTCAAATGGTGTGGTTCCTAAAAAAAACTTAATGTTATTTATGAATGAATAATTTATGATATTTGTGAAAAATACCACCCACCTGCATACTAAAAAATGTATTTCGGAAACAGTTTCATAAACTTTTAATTAAATTCAGTACATTCTACAAGGAAGTAGGCCTACAGAATCAGAAAGCATTACTGCATTCTAAAAAATAAGCTATTAGAAATCATTATATGTAACTGAAATAAAGCTGAAAAGTACTACAATTACTGAAACTATTAAAAATGACAAAACCACATAACAAAAATACTACAACTTAAATTAAAAAGAAAATGGAAATTATAAAAATAAAAGTTAATTCAAACATTGATAAATACTGTAATAGTAAACCCTGCAATCAGACGCAGCCAATTAACCACAGAATCTATCAGCAAAAGCTCACGAAATGCATGAGGAATCAAATGAGTGTCATCTTGCGGTTTATCATTCTAAGGTGTCGCACTCGGCTTTGCCTTTCTGTGAGCCATGCATTTTAATAATCAGCAATGCCATAATCAAAGCTCCTATCTGGATACAGGCCTACATAAATCAGATCTTCTCCCAATTAGTGGAACAAAGAAAACAGAAGAAAACGGCTCGGTGCGATGAGATAAAATGCGAGTCCATTATAATGGCGAAGACAAACAAAAACCTCGCCATCCGCAAGAGTGCACAGACTCTAGAACGCTAATGCACTTCTGCAAACAGAAAAACCAATTAAACAGAGCAGCAGACATAACGGGCTACAAAACCGATGCTTTTCTGACACCGAGGCAGGTGTAGCAGTGGAGCCATGCGGGTGGGATTAGCCATGCAGGCCGAGATGCTCTGTTCTGTTTGACCGCTGCTCAGGGGACGAGACCTGATTATCAATGAGCATAGTGCTACTCCTCCCCTGCCCCGCAGGCCTGTTCCTGTGCTCAGCTCCGCGTGTCAGAGCTTGTTAGGGCAGCCGGAGCCCAGAGAGCAGAGCGGGACGGGTCCAAAGAGTGGGGGGGGGGGGGGGGGGGGTGGGAGTGGGTTTCAATCACAGTCAGTTCCTCGAGCCCCCCCCCCCACTTCTCCCACGTGTGCGTTTACCAGCGCTGATTTTTGGGCTGCCCTGGAGCTGAGCTCTAATTGACAGGTTAATGGAGGGAGGAAACGCTCTGGCGGGAAAAAAAGAGAATCATTAGTAGGTTTGTGCAGTAACTGTGCAATGCGGCAGGCCTTGGCAGTTGGCACCTGGGTTAGTGCAGAGTTAGTCTTAAAAAATACCATGTGGAGGGGGGTCGGGCGGGGGTTGCTGCCTCCGCTGACAGGGTTTATGGGGTATCAGACAACAGAGCCGGCAGGAAAATTCAGGCAGGTTTGGCACATGAGCACTCGGATACACTTAGGGATACACACCGGAGCACAAACACACTTGCGTTAAAACTTTTTGAAAAGTTTTTTTTTTTTTTTCTGTATGGGTGGGAATTGCTAACAGAGTTTTAGACATGCAGTGTAATAATTCCATAGGGTTCTTTGAGGTACTTTAGAGTTCCATATAAATACTGCACTGCATAGTATATAAGTATTCAGTACCATAGTATTAGTCAACTGACAGGGGATATTCTCAGATTTTTGGCCAATGTTTTGACAAGATTCTCACCCAGTTTATGAGAAAACATTCTTGCAGTAATATTAAAGGGATAGTTCACCCCAAAATAAAAATTCTGTCATCATTTACTCACCCTGCACTTGTTCCAAACCTGTACAAGTTTTATTCTTTTGCTAAAAGAAGATCATCTGAAGAATGCTGCTAACCAAATAGTTGACGGTAGACTTTGGTTTCCAAGGTATTTTTTCCATACTATGGAAGTCAATGACTACTGTCAGCTGTTTTTTTTGTTTTGTTTTTTTGTTTATTTATTTGTGTGTGTGTGTGTGTGTGTGTGTGTGTGTGTGTGTGTGTGTGTGTCCATAAGCTTAAAACATTAATACAGGTTTGGAGCAAGTGGAAGGTGAGAAAATGATGACACAATCTTATTTTATTTCAACTAGTCATAATTTCATCGAGTTTTAAATTGATGTAGTAAAATAATGAAAACTAAAAGTAAATAAAAAACTATATTTAAAAAAGTACAAATCACAAAAAACCCCACAAAATTACAAAAACTTTAATTAAAATTAAACACACACACACACACACACACACACACACACACACTTATAGATGCATAAAAATAAATAGAACATTTTTAGAAAAGAAAAGTTTATAAAAAAAGTTTTTATTTTCCCCTACACACAGAATAAATGGATCTTGCATTTCGGAAAAGGGTCCCTTAAAGGGTCCATTAAAAAGGTTTGGGAAAGTTCCAGTTTGTTCCATCCTATAATTTTAAAATTTTAAAAAGGGCAGAGACAATCCATTTGACTAAGTGGTATTTCAGCATCATTGAACTATTATGGTTTTTGTTAACATGTTGAATTAGAGCTTTTCTGCTTCCATGTAGTAATTTTCAACAAAATTCTAGTAATTGTGTTTGTCATTTTTATAACTTTTTGTTGTTTTTAAATATGTCTGTAGAGTGTTTATTAATTTTATTTTAGTTTTAGTAATTTTGGTACATTTACCAAGTTAAACTAAATAAAAATGAGAAATATTCTTATGCCTTGGAAAGTACAAATGAATTTTTTTTTTTAAATTAACATTTTTACAGTTTTAGTTACCTCTAATAACCATGATTTGAAAACAGCCATTTTGAATATGAGCAGCCACACACAAATTAAGTAAAAACTAAAAAAATTTAAAAGAGCAGCTATTTTATTTCCAATTTTATCATTTTGACTTGTCAGCACATGTGGAGAATCTAAGAAAATGGGTGGCAAGACCTTTCACTTTAAGTCAGCTCAGAGTTTAAGACACTGAACACTTGCACAACAGATCTTTCAAGACATCCTTCAAGACACAGCCTCAAGCAGTTCAAACTAAACAACAACCGAAGGGAGAAAAAGGCGGCAGAGATGGATAACTAGCAACGTAAGCATGAGCGAGGCAGGTGGACTTTAGAAACTTCCTCAGGTTTAGTTCTAGCGGTACATCGGTTTCTTTTGGAGAGAGTAATGCTGCAGAGAGAATGGTCGATGGCGTGCTCGGCAAGTGTGAAGACATGAAAAGCAGAAGGAGGAATACTGCATTCCAATAATGACACACACGGCTGCCTCCACCTCACACGATCAATGGCTGCTGAGCGCTCCGCTGCTCCCCAGAGCTGTCCGAGGGCTTCCATTGTGGAGGAGAGAGTGGAGAGGTGACAGAGGCCATGAGGAGCGCTGGGATCAGGCCTCACACCTGCCCCACAGGCCGCAGATGCTGGGCCGGCCTTAATGGCCCCAGGATCTGCTTTATTTAAACAAAATCTGGACTCTTTGTTAATGCATCCTAATGAGAGGTGAGAATGGGTGTAATTGGAAGCCTCTGGAGTGTCCCGCTGAGGTAAAGTTATCCATGTGTGTCTGGTAACAAATTCGAAGAGATTTCCTCACATCATCCAAATGAGTTTCTACATGAAAAGGGAACCGTGATTGACAGTGGTGGTTTAGTGCTCTCGAAGGGAGCAACATTTGCATTACGTACATCCAGTTTTAGCTGAATGAGTCGTACAGTAGACACAGAATACGCTGCATTAGCAACTGTTGCTAATTACCTCGGTGCATGTTGAAAAGGTTGCATACGAGCGAAATGACAGATGCGGCCTACAAGTGTCATGCCTACTTCAGCATTCTCACCTGTGAAAAACGACTCGAGTCTTTGGCTCTTTTTTAAAATCTAGACAACTGCTTCACTGACTATAACCTCCTATAGTTGTGAGTGATTTGGAACACTCTGTATAGACAGCACTGCACAAATAGCTCAAATCCTCAGTTGTGACAATGAAGTGACGGTTCAGCCAAAAATGAAAATCATTTACTCTCCCTCATAATATTCTTCATCTCTATAACTTTCTCTCTTTTGTGGAACACAGAAGAAGATATCTTGAAATGTCTGTGTTAAAGACAGTTAAACAGTAAAAGGCAACATAGTCCAATGTGGTTTAGACCTCAGTGCTTTTCACATAATGCATAATACATAAGGTTATGCAGGTTCGGATAGACAATGTTGCACAGGTTTTTCCCCCCAGTTACATTAATAGAACATTCGTTCAAAGTTATCTGGTCTTTAATAATGTTCTCAAAACATTAGCAAAAAAACATTATTTATACATTGCTCACGGAAAGTTTTTCTTCTAAAATGTTTTAGTTTGACATTTTTTTCTATGTTACTACTTGTTACAGAAAGTCCAGAGGACATTTAAAAGTAATGCCATAATATTAGCAAAATATCCCTAAAAAAAATCCCTAAACATTTGTATAACCAAGAGAAAAACACGTTTTTTTCTTAAACTGGACATTTTTAATGTTCAGAGAACATTCAGAAATAATGTTTTTATAACTTAATGGGAACGTTAGCGTAACAACTGGGACACAGGTGATAGTCATTAATGCCTCACCCTCATGTCATTCCAAACCCGTAAGACCTTCTTTGGAACGCAAATTAAAATATTTTTGATGAAATCTGAGAGCTTTCTGACATTGAGACAGCATCACAACTACCAAGTTCAAGGCACAGAAAGGTAGTAATTAGGACAAATAAAATAGTCCATGTGACATCAGTGGTTCAACCGTAATTTTGTGAAGCTACGAGAATACTTTTTATGCTTAAAGAAAACAAAAAATAACTTTATTCCAAAAGTATTCTCGTAGCTTCATAAAATTTCAGTCAGTTTCAACGACATGAGGGTGAGTAATTAATGACAGATTTTCCATTTTTGGTGAACTAACCCTTTAATAGAGCGTGATGTTAGCATGTTGCTAGCTTAGGACATAATATTCTAACAAGCATAAAATCACATTGTAAACACAAATATTGGGTAAAATTGTATAGTTTGAATACATAAAGGATAAATGAAGCATGCTGTGTACCTGCTTGTTAAGTCTGACGTCACGTGTCATTGTTTCCGGGTCTAAACAGATGCTAAAAAGCAAACAACGGACAATGCTTGTAGTGTATTTAAATCTGGGAAGTTTGTATTTACGAATTAGGAAATTGTAATTAAAATGTCAGGTGCGTTCAAGTCATTTGGTTGGAGCAAGATGGTCTCCTAGAAAAAGATTTTTAAACTCTACTTCAATAAAACGATGAATAAAGAATGGCCATCAGTGTGTTTTTGCTTTTTTATGTTTTTATTCAGTTTATGAAGTAAATTGAATCATTATATTTTATCATAATAGTACGATACCTTTATACTATAAGGAAAACATGTAAACAATTTACTATATAAATCAAGCCAACCAATATGTGTGATGGATTCAACATGGAGGCGAAGATAAAATCCAAAAGCAGGAAGTTTAATAAACTCAGCAAATAAATCTAAAAGGGCAGAATTGTTGATGAGGAAGTATAGGCAAGCTAAACAGTAACAAGAATTCCATCCAACCAGGCAAATGAAGCAAAAACAGGAATCCAACAATCAGTAATCCAACAAGATTGGCAAAATAGTCATAACTGGAAGGCAAAAGAAACAGGCAATGGAAGAACCACTTAGTAAGGCAGTGAAATGATTGGCAACACTTTAAAAAGAATCTGGGGTAAGACATGGCTATTTATGTAGGTGAATAACAGGAAATAACCATAGACGAAACAGTTGATGGTTAGTATTTGGCAGAGGACTCCCTCTGGTGGTTGGCTGAATGGATACCAGCCTCATTCAATCAAATGCAATAAATATACTAAGTACTAATAAGCTCAAAACGTTAAAGTAGGCTATCATATCATACAAGAAAAAGTGCCAAATGAAATAATGAAATTATGTTTAACATGGCAGTGCTGCTGATATTTTCAAATCAGGTGTTTTATATCGATACACGTGAGCTGAGGCAGTGCAGTTTAGGGAGAAACAGCATTGTGGGCCCATGTTAAGTGTGTGGGCAGGTCACATGTAACATAGCCTCATAAAAATACCTTTGGTCTGAAGGATGCTGGCATACTGCTGGCATATGGCTCTTCATGCATCAGGAAATGCTTCCCTGTCAATCACTTGGAGATTTCTACACTTCCTGTGTGTGTGTCTACTATTGCTGTCCCCAAGGCAACAAACTTTGCATCGGCTCACAAAATATGAGCTCAAGTCAAACCAAAACTACTTTTTAATAATTCTCAAAGTTTTGCATTTACTTCCCTCCTTCTCTCTCAGGAACAGTATTCAGTTTACTAAAAATAATTCATCTTTTTTTTTATTTAAAAATTCTATTAATTTGATTTTATTTACATCAAGCAGCGTTTTATGCTACAGTAGCTTTTGAAAAATGTAATTTCTGAAATAATTTTAGTAGCTTTTGTTAATCTCTTTGGTCATGAAAGCTGTTGTTATGTTGTTAATGTTTGTGGTTATGATAGCTGTGTTCACATTTTTTTTAACACACATTAAGCTGCATTTCACTTTTAAAAGCCTTTGAAAAAGATATTATGATTTGCATTCATTTTTAATCGAATAAATATGTGTATTTGTCATCGGACAGTCTTTTTGCTTTCGGAGAAGACACAAAAATATTGGCACATCCAAATTCCTTGCTGGCTATACTGTGCTGAAAATAAGAAGCCAATACACTGCCTTTGTTTTAACATTAGCATTAACATTAGCACTACACACAAATCCTAGGAGACAGGAAGCGACCTGTGGGGCAAAACAGACAGATGATTGACAGCTCGAAGCATCTGAGAGCGAAGGGGCCCTACCAGCTGTCAGTCAAATTTGGGGGAGAGACAGCAGTGGAGAACTGGCACATTCCACGGCCTGTTTTAATAGGATCACTTCCCAATGCCTGAGGATCTAATATTCAGCCGGCAGAAGCCAAGCCACTGTTCACCTGAACAAGCAGCAACAGTACTGTTTGAAGGACAGCAGCTGAGAGAGAATTCACCAGCAGTGAGCAGACTTGTATTTAAAAAGAAAATCACCACACACATTTATGCGCTGTGCTGTGAGCACTTGTGTTTTTACAAAAACAAACTCCATGCTTAACAAGAGAATCATGTGGATTCGTTGGCAATGTTTAGAACAGCATAGCACCATACAATTCCCAGTATGCATTACATATATTGTACCTAGTATGCAAATGTTCTGTATGCATAGAATACCTAGATGACCCAAGGAGCCAAACTTCCCAAACTAGCAAATACACCCCTGGAAGTATGCAACCTGCATGCAAATGTTTACCTCATGGGTTTATAATACGAGAAAAAAAAAAGCAGCATTCCCATTCCAGTCAATATTAATAAAAATGCAAAAACTAATAATAATAAAAAAAAATACAATAAAATAAAACAAATGAATAATAAAATAAAAAAAATTAAATTAATAAAATGAATAAAACATATGTCAATAGTTTTTTATTGCATACATAACTGCTTTTGAACTATCAAAGGAGAAAGTGCTTGTTGTCAGTTACCCAGCTTGCTACAAACAAAAAACAAACAAACTATTTTTTAGCTTACACAATTGATCTGAACCATCAAAGGAGAAAGCTTGAAAACAAACATAGATAGATA
>JAFVLL020016075.1:0-39102 GCA_021397915.2 Tor tambroides
GGAGCTTTCTATATCAGAGACCTGTGCTTCCATAACAGTTGTTAATATTTGAACTGAAGTAGCAGAGGATTCAGCAGATGAAACATACAGTGAATTAGATCCATTTGTTGAGATCTCATCTAGGGGCCCAATGAGATTACAATCATTTTCTTGGTGATATGTTGTAGACAGCTTCTCCCTTAAAATGATGTGACCAAAAGGTTCAGTAGGTGTTGATACTGAAGATTCTTCTGCAACAAAACAACAGGCAACATTTTAAAATAATGAGTAGAATAACATCACGTAAGATCATAATTGAATTATATATGGATTATGAACTCACCCGTGGGCTGATTTAGGATCCTTATATCCCCCTGGTGTAGCTGTACTTGCCGAGACTTGGGTGAAGTGCTCCCTTTTCCTTCCACTGACCATGCTCCCCTACTCACTCGTGTTTTCTTCTGGTGTAGTGGTACTTTCATGCTGCTTGCTTTCGCTGTGTACATGCGTGCAAGCATTTGCACTTTATTAAGAATCTTTTCTGAGTTTTCTACCAAGCATTGATTGACTGGTCCACCCTCAAAAAATCCTAAATCTGGTACTTCTTCCATTCCTTCATAAAGGGTATGACTACACGTTACCACCTTGCCATGACGAGACCATCGGCCAACTTTAACCTGGCTGGGAAGGCTATCCAGGTTTCCATTAGAGGACATCCTAGCTCTTGTTCTACTTCCATACTGTAGAGATGTATCCACTGTCTCTTTCGTCTGCAGATTAGATATGTCTGAAGTGTCTGCATCGCATTGTGAATGAACACGTTTATGCTGCACCTGGGTTGTTGTGCAATTTAGGAATGCCTTGTTTTCCTTAGAAGCATCTGTATCTTCACCACGGCTCTTTTCCTTTGGGAAAGGGACTTTCAGAGAGTCTTGGCCAGTTCTTTCTTTCTCCTTCCAGAGTTCCATACAGGGACTGAACTCACAAATGTCTTCATCCTTTTTATCTGCAGTCTTGTTGTTTAATAATTCTTTTTGTTCTTGGATAACATCTGAATGTGAAAGAGGAATAGCTGTATCAGCAGACTCCTCGTGGTTGAAATTCTGGTCAACTTGGTCTAATGTTGGAAGTAATGATGATGCTGCATGAGTTTCAACACAGTCTGAGCGGCTACTCTCAGACTCAAGTAGACTGTCTTGGCGAACACAAACATTGAATCGAGACACGGAATCCTTCACTAATCCAGCAGGAATATGAGAGAAGCTGTTTCTTCGGGCTGTCTGACCCTCCTCGACACCTGCCTCTGCTGCCTCATAATAGCTGCGTATCTTCTCAATTATTTGCTTATCACTTTTGGTTAGTTTTTGCTCAGGTTCCGCTTTGGGGACAAGAGAGCTGTCAGTTGCTTTTAATGCAGTAGCAACGTGAACACAAGCTGACTTAGCCACACATGTTGTGTCATCAATGGTTTTGTCCAAATTATCAGATAGATGAGGTTCTTCACTTTTACTGACAGAGTCCTGAGTGTCTTTTTCCCCCTTTTTATCTGTGGCCTTCACCATTTCTGGTTTGGATGATTCACTATGACTGGGCTCTGGTAATGTCAACTCTCCTGACTGATTCACTTCTTTGGAGGTGTGCAATTGTGATGATGCTTTCTCAAGCTCCTCTGGTGGAGCAACATTTGCTTCACAGGATGGATGACTGTCCTCTTTTTTGTCTGAGACATCTACCAGCGTTTCTTCTGGTTCTGATCTTTCGGTATCGTTGGTCTGATGTTTATTTTCATCCACCTCAGCTATTAGTGGTTTGGATTCATCTAACTGTTGCGGCTCTGATGGCTGGACTTCCGGGGACTCTGGAGTCAGCTGGCACATTGGAAAACAAAAAATTTTGTAAAATGCCATTTTCTCATAACTAGAATCTTACATTAACAAATTAACAGCATTATTACTACAAAGTCACTAATGTCAATGTGTATACTAATAGCAATTAAGCATTGTGTTGAGTTACTACAGCAATTACTGTCTTGGCATATTGTTTTAGGTGTCAAAATGTGCTATATGTACCACTTCAGATGTTAACTCTGCCATGCCTTGTCGAGCACGGCTCTCGTTAATGAACTGCATGATTTCCTCAGTAATGGACAGTGTTGGTGGTGGAGAGAGTGGGGTCATGTCATCCTCGTCCTGACATAAAGCCAGATCATCACGGCCAGATTCAACTTCAATGACAGAGGATGCCAGAGTGCTGGTACTGCCTGATGAGCCCATGCTATCAGCCTGTGGGCACAACTCCCCTTCACTGCCAGCCTGAAAACCCATTAAATGGACAGAAGCATAGATATACAAAAATTTAAATAATGATAAACATTTTATCACAGCTGTGAAACCAAAAGTATAAAGAAAACCTATTGTTACAAGATTGCATTATGTTGCAAAAATTATATAATTAAGATTGTACGATGTAATATTTAATGGAAGAAAATGAAATTCTCTCACACCTTCAAAGAACCTGGATTCCATGAGCAGTGAGGCCATGGCAGATCAGAAAGAGAAAAATAGACAAAAATGATTTTAATTTATTATTTTTTTATAGACTATTCCATTCTTAAAATCTATATCTCTTTTCATATTATGTTTACTTTTCACATTCACTTTCAAAGCAATATCACTGATCAAAGAACAAGATAACAGAATTATAGAAAGTGAAAGAACTAAAGTCTACACTCACCACTTTGCTGGAACGCAGCTTCAATATCTTTGGCAGGTGCTTGAGGCATATAAAGATTAGATTTTAGACTTTAAACTTTACAAAAGTTAATTTGCCATATTTTCCAGAGTACAAAGTAGAGTACAAAAGTACAAGAATTTGAATTTGGTGCCAGCATCAATATAACTTAACACTAAATAAATAATAAATAAACATATAAAATAAATTCATTATGCAGCTGTGTATATTACTCAAAATATTTTTAGAATTTAAGAACTTAATTTTATGCCTTTAAAAATATATTCACCAGATTGTCTCCTCCCACGCTTGTATGGCAGGTTACCCTCGAGGAGGAGTGGAAGGCTTTTCTTGGCTTTCTCAGGGGTGTAGATGAACTCTGGTGGCTCTGTCAAGAGTTATGAAGTTCACTTTTATGAGTATTTGAAATAGCATGGTTTGGCATTTAAGGTATTCTAATGAACACTACATGCCAGACCTGATTGCCTTCTTCCTCTGTGGTAGTTATGAATATCATCCAGTCGTGGAGAAGGCATTGGTTTTCTTATTGGCTCCTGATCAAACTGTGGGGCTAAGTATGGTACAAAACATGAATAATCCACAGCCAGTCACACTCACTGCCACAAGCGACAGCTTAAAATGACAAGAATGCAAAGAATACTTACACTGACAAAAGTTGTCACCAAGAACCTGCCTTGCCTGGAAAACATGTTATAAATAGATATTTAGCGCTCCAGTGTCCATCTGTAAACTATGTATAACTGAACTAACTGAACTCAAAATGTTGGTCAATTTTGACTGTACATTATCCTTGACACAATGATGCATAGTTTGACATATTCAAAAACTTTTACTTTTTGGGGTAAGGATGCAGGATGGTTTTCCACTATCATCCTTTTGAGGTAATGTAGCCACAGCCGCTTCTCCTCCTGGTTTTTAGCCTACAGAGAAGTATAGTAAGGTTTTTAGCTTTTCATTACTATCATTTTCATTACTATCACAAAATGTTCCAGTAATGAAGTTATCTGTCTGATGTGCATTTTAAATATTTTACCTGAACAATGTGTTGCTGTTTTGGGATTGTTTGGTCGGACACTTTAAAACAGAGGGGATCCTTCATGTTTTCAACTAAGAGCAGATTACAGCACTTGAATGATGAGAGGGAGAAAGAGAAAAACATGAGTTTTGCATATCATACATGCTTTATGTAAAATGCTACACTCCTACTGCAGATATATAGTAGATTTAGAACTGAAATCTGATCACAAATGATGATGACTTACAAAGATGTGAGTGCTGTATATGAAATGATCCAGCCTCTTCTTGGCAATGAGAAGCATTTTGTCAAAAAGAAAGAATGCTCTTTCCTTTTTCACACGTTGAACCCGGAAGGAGCCTTCAAGTACCAGCTCTCCAAAACCACTGAGATCAGGCCCAGTCCAGTTCAGCAACAAGCTCTCAATCTCCTATAAAAAGAAGTAACATTTGCATTTGCAAAAGAATGAATTGCAGAGTTACTGAATATTTGATTCTGTGAAAAGTCATAGCGAGCATTTGATGGCTGGGATTACCTGCAGTCTGACTGCATGTTCCTGTTTCCTCTTCATGTCATTGATGTACCAGGCAACTGCTGTCATTGTTATAATGGCATCTTCCACCACCTCATACCCAGGATCACTTTTATCAAAGTGTTTGGATAGTTCCTACCACAAGGGGGCGACAACAGATCAGCTGTACAGTCTGACAAACGTTACACGTCTGTTTTAAAGTTTACTAGCATGGCCCCATTTGCCCCTGCTAGTAGATGCCATAGCTACACCATCTTCCAGCAAAAAAACATAACATTTTGAAACAAAAAAATAGAAAAACAGGATCAGATTTAAAGCATTGTACTCCACTGACCTGCAGCAGGAGGTGGTATTTAAGAATTCTTTGCACCGGTTTCAGCAGGTAAGTCTCCAGAGGCAATGAGTGACACAGAGTGGCCTGCCTTTCCTGGAAGAAGCGCACCAGGCTCTCGTTCTTCATGCAGTCCCGCAGGACCGTTACTGAGCTGGACGGAAACAGGGAGGAAGACATTTAAGCAGGGTGGTCTACTGGGAGACTCATCAGTTTGGCAGCTTTGCCTGACAGCACTTTATCTTATCCTAAGACCTGCAGTAATGCATTCAGCTGATGGCTGTGTAAACCTACAGATGCACTTACAAAACGCTCAGTCTCTGAATATTAAATACAACTCAGAAATATTTGTTTTTTTGTGCAACCTCCTGTTTCTTCCATTTCAAACAAATGTGTTTTTGTTTCACCACCATTAGATGCATATATAATGAGTACTGCCTTATAATACATATTCTTTAACTGCAGAGTTATTTGCATTAATATGTAACAGCTAATTCTCTAAAGGTGGATCAGAATCAGCTCTAGCAGAACATCTGCTGCTGCTGCTGCTGTACCAGAGGCCCATGGGAATACTAAGAGAGGGGCTGAAAACTATTTCCAAGTAGTCATCACCCAAGCATGTTTGCCTCTGATATGTCTAATTCTTCTATTAGACATATAGCTAACACTGACTAATTAAAACCACATGACATTCATCAAAAATATCTTACATGACTATACATCACTGGTTGACATCTACATCACATGATTCTAATTATGCTTTCCACAAAAATGCCACATACTTTTATCATTATGCAACAGAGCTTTCAGGGATACATGCGGGGCAATTAAGGTTTTTAACTATTTCGGCAGTTCAAAATGCTATATATATAGTTTTTTTAAATATACATTTAATCATTTGTCATTTGTTTTGTGTCTCTTATAATCAACAAGCTTGTATTTATTTGATTAAAATGAAGTAAAAACAGTAATACTGTGAAATATTATTGCATTTGTATTCAAATATATTTCAAAATGTTATTTATTCCTGTCATGGCAAAGCTTCATTACTTCAGTCTTCAGTGTTACATAATCCTTCAGAAATTATTCTAATATGCTGATTTGGTGCCCAAGAAATATTTCTTACTTTTATCAATGTTGAAATCTATGATAGATTTTGTTTTCAGAAATACATTGTAAATGTCTTTACTATCATTTTTGTTTAAACTTTTCTTAATAAAAGTATTCATTTATTCAACACACACAAAAATCCAACCAACCAAAACTTTTGAATGGTACTTTAATAATAATATCAGAAGATTGAAATATTCTTCACTTACTTGGGGTAATTCATGCAATATATGGTGTAAATGTCAAAAGCTTCACTCTAAAAAAAAAACAAAATCATAAATTATTGTTACAATATTGACTTCAAAGATAATGCTTTCATTCTATGAACAAAAGTGCAGTACTAACTATGGGCATCAAAAATATACAGAGTTCAGAGTTATGAAACCAGACAAAAATATAACAGACGAATAAAAATGGCACAATCTAGACTGGCATTCACTTGGCAGTATGTGGGAGATTTTTCCACTAAATGTTTGTTTACCAAAAACAGAAGCAGTACCAAAACAAGCCAATCAAGTGAACCCCATCATCTGCTTTGGCAATGGCCAGTATACCCAGATCTGACCAGATATGGGCAGCTCAGCGGATTCAGAGTTACAGTCTCTGAACTACATCTGTACGAGCATGTAAACACATCTAATACGTTGTGCTCTATTTGGAGCCTGATATCTAGTCTAGAGGCACTGCTTGATTTGGAATAATTTTCTTTTTTTTTTGATGTTGCAGAGATTATGGGGAAAAAAACTTGACTTTGAGACTCTGCAACATTAGAGAAGGTACAATTGAGCTAAACCCTCAAAATAACCCACCGGTAATGGCTTAATCGAATGTACTCTTTGCTTCCTAGGCCAGCGCTTATTGATCCTAACAGTGGCCGTTTCAGCAGGAGGTAAACATTAGGTCTTGGTGCTTGAGATAGAGACATAGCCTCAGGCGATTTAAACAATGATGTCCTTGTCTGGTTCCCATCCCAGCCTGGTCTGCTCATTGTTGTGTCATTGTGGTGTGGAGACAAGAACGCCAAAAGTGTCTGCAAATGCACTTAGCTGACGTGTGCATGTGTTAAAAGTTCAACGCTGTTTGCTGATATGTTTAGGTTTCGTTTCACAGAGTCCATCTGTTTTTCTGGCCCAAACATATCTGTGTGCTTCTGCCATATTACCAAGCGAGGGCCCCAAGATTACAAATGAACAAAACTGGATTTTACTTAGACAACACTTTTAGAATGACGTGCATTAAAACACAAACTCCTTGTCTTGAGATATGTGCATTGTGTCATGTGCTTACCCTCTCCACGAAGCACTCTGCTATTGCTGCCGCATGTGGACTACGTTCCAGATCTTCTAAAAGCTCACTGTAAAAAACAAGAATCGAGTCAGTTTTGGTGCATGGCACATGTATTCCTGCTCACATATTCTCACAAAAGCATGACAAGCTGACAAGTTCATCGAATGGCATATGAAGACCAGTTTTCTGACATGAGACTTGGACTATGTCTTTGTCTAAATTATGTTATTCCCTTTCTGAGGAAACATCTGGGACTGGAGTTTCAAGAGGACACTCTTGACTGGAACGGAATCCAACTCCAGCCTGCGTTTCCAAACAGCATTCATTTCTTTTTTATCATTTAGACCAAACCATTGCTTAAATGCACACAGATGGGATACTTCTCATTTTGGCTCAATTTCCTCCAAACATACCCCAATATCCCCACAGTCAAAAAAAACCGCAGCACTCCAGCCTTCATCATCCTCTCTTCCCCTCTGAAGACGAAATTCATTTAGTGGCTGACCTTTGTGGTAGGGGGACTTCACTGTGGTTATAAAGGAAATTGAATTGAGTTCATGCATGCTTTCTTGGATTGTCCAAAGAGCTTGGTGTTCGAGGTGCCTGTAGGGATGGGGTGTTCCCGAGCGATGACTTGATTGTCTTGAAAGGTGTGGCATAATAATAACACATAGTTCCGTAACTTGGAATTGTAAAACAATAAAGACATTACTGTCGATTCAAAGCCACAAGTATCTGCTTTCTAGTCCGAACTGTAGTAGATAAGTTGGATTCAATTAGATCTTGGCAAATCTTGTGAGGTTTTGGCCCCTTCTCTCAAATCCCAGGAAAGTGTTGGCGGACCAATAGTTTGAGACTTGAAATATGTGTGTTACGTGCATGCTAAATACTTTCTCAGGTTCTTCTTTGCCAGATACAGTACATACAAAAGTGTTTGCGGTATTACTTGGGGTAAAATGAGAAATTTAAGACATTAAAACACCAGATTGGTTCTTTGACCATGTCAGAATTGGCTACTAAGACATGTAGTAAAACCATACAACAAACTACAATAAACACCAGCAAAAAATGAATAAGTCCAACTTATTTATTTTCAGGAGTTATGACCAAAAACAGGGAGTTACCTGCAAGAGGCCCTGAATATAAAAAATGCAATTCCCTTTGTCCCATTCAGTCTTCACCTCACCCTTTCTGTTTTTTGGACTCGAATCATAAGTTGTCGTCTTGTCTCGATTCATACTCTCCTCCTCGTCTCATCCCTTTCTTTTGTCCTACTCCCACCATTCATCCATTAACATGGTGTGTATAACTCAAACAGAAGTTCGCTACATTACGGTTCCTTTCATCTAGCTCGTATTTCCCACAGCAGTCAAGCCTTTATTTTTGCTGGAGACACAGCATCCTATGGTGGGGGAAATTCAGAGTCATTCTTCTTTTTTATGCAATATACAAATCCTCAGGACAAATCTACACCCATTATTTCTCTCAAATGAGATCAAAGCAGACAGTGAGACAGTGGGGAGACACAAGGACAGTGAGATGTGTGCTTTAGGGAAAAACAGATTTGTCTTTATTAAGAAATATACAGTGAGCGTTCGCAGTGTTAAGGTGTATTTGAATCTAAGACAGGCCGTGACCCCGTATGAGCACACAAAGGAGGTAAATGTTGTTGCAATCTCACTTGAATGGAGGAAATCTGTCTGGGCCATTGAGAGACAAAAGTGTCTCTCAATGGTCTCGACTGAAATGGTACACTTGATTTGTACTTGGTACATGACTACGGAGTCCCATTTTTATAAATCTTTTATTACCCATTTTTTAATAATAATTTTTAAATATTTTTTAAAGTAACAAATTTCATTAAAATCATTAAAATCACTAAAAATGATTTGGAAGCCTTTTGAAAATTCATTATAGAAAAAAATAAAATAAAATTTGAAAAAAAAGTGAAAAAATATTTATGCATACTACTTATATCACTAAAAATAAAATATTATGAAAATTAATTATATAATTTTTTTTTAAAATTATGACGGCCCCATGGTTGTGATGAAATTATTATTTTTTTCCATAAGTTAGTGTGACATAAAATGTGACATGTAAAGAAAAGAAAAGACAAGCCTAATATCACTTTTGAGCAGAATATTTTTTTGTCATTTTAAATCAGGCTGTAATTTTTGTCAAATTATGCAAATGCTCACCAAGGCTGCATTTGTTTGATTAAAAAATATAATATTGTAAAAATTTATTACAATTTAAATAACTGTTATTATTCCAGTGATGATAAAGCTGAATTTTAAGCAGCCAGCCTTCGGGCTTCAGCCTTTAGAAATCACTGTAATATGCTTATTTTGGGCTCAAAAAACATTTATTATTATCAGTGTTCAAAACAGTCCTTCTTAATATGTTTGTGGAAATGGTGTTTTTCAGGATTATTTTAATGAATAGAAAGTTCAAAGTTCAAGTACAAAAAAATAATACATTTATTTGAACTGAAATTTGGAACATTATAAATGTGTTTACAGTCATTTTGATCAATTTTATGTGTCCTTGCTGAATAAAAGTATTATTTTCTTTAGGAAAAAAAACCAGCTCAAAAAGCTTTGACCCCTAAAATTTTAATTTTGTATATTTCTTATGTATTTAGAATGGCTTTAAAAAGATCTATTCTGAAGAGTCACTGAGGACAGTGTGCCATGTAGCTGACCCTGAAGTTTTAACACCCATTTAAGGCCATCAGAATGGGGAAAAAACATAAGGGTGTGATTACAAATGCTAAAATAAAACTAGAACAATAAGAACTAGTAATAAGGTTTTAAAAGAACTATTGCAAAACACAAGAATGAGTCAGCAGTGGAATGTTTTCATCACTGCAAAATAGAGAGAAGATTCCCAAGCCAGCAAAAACAGCCTGTTCTGTTGCAGTCGCTGCAAAAGACAAATGCAGCATTCCAGTGCAAAGGCACAATTTACAATGCTTCACTATAACTGGACAGATGTCTGTGGGAACAAAATAAGTCCTGTCTGCTGTCCCAGGATGCACTGCTCGCTTGGCTGCACCCTCACTCTCTGACAGGTCATGTGTGGCTCGTTCACCACAGGGGCCTGAGCTCTACCTCGGAGCCCGGCTGCTTTGGCTAAGAGGAAAATGACATCTGTATGTGTCCTAAAGCTCTGACCGGTGCCAAGAAAGTAGACTCAACAGAATCAAGTCTGAATACAGGGGCTACATTCCACAGCAATGAGCAGAGGGCTTTTAAGAGTAAGAACAGACAAAGAGAGAGCCTTTGTGTGTTTAAACTATAAGAAAGAGGGAAAAAACAAGGTCAGTCATTCATTTTATATAGTCTTAACAACTACAGAGGCACGAGCGCTGATTTAAGGGGGTAGTTCACTCAGAAATGAAAATTCTGTCATCATTTACTCACCATCATTGTCGTTCCAAACCCACATGCTGTTATTCTTTCTCTGAACACAATTAAAGAAATATTGAATAATTTCCAACTCCCTGTTTTTCATAAACATAAAGCTTTGTGGGATGAACAGACCAAATTTCAGCCATTATTCATTCTCATATGACTTGAGGGCTGCGTGTGGAGTTAAATGAATGACTTGATTTCATTTTAGAGTGACTTAAATTTCAGTCTATTAATCATGTAAATATAGCATGTGGCTTCAGATGAACTGGAATATACACACTACTGTTCAAAGGTTTGAGATTTTTTATACAAAAGGAATTAATATTTTAATTCAACAAGGACACATTAATCTTCTCAAAAGTGACAGTAAAGATGTTTACAAAGTCGAAAAAAAAAAAAAAAAGATTTATATTTTCAAAAAATGTTCTGTTTTTACAAAGAAATTAATACTTTAATTCAACTGGGATACATTTATTTGATCGTAACTGACAGTAAAGATATTTACAATGTTACAAAAGATTTATATATAAAAGTTGCTGTTCTTTTTCCAAAATATTAAGCAGCAAAACTGTTTTCAACATTGATAATAATAAGAAATGTTTCTTAAGCAACAAATCAGCATAACAGAATGATCATATGATACTGAATACTGGAGTAATAATGCTTAAATTTTAGCTTTGCTATCACAGGAATAAAATATATTTTAAAATATATTCAAAAAGAAAACAGTTATTTTAAATTGCGATAATAGTTCACAATTTTACTGTTTTTAACGTAATTTTGATCAAATAATTGAAGCCTTGGTGAGTATAAGACACTTTAAACGCATACAGCAACACAAAAAGAGCCATTTAGAGACAAATAAATAAGCTTACCGACCCCAAACTTTTTAAAAAGTAGTGTAGTCATACAGTATGGACTGCTTATATGGTGCTTTTTTGTCATTTTTGGAGCTTGACGGCCTGTGGTAACTGTAAATTATGAAAGATCATTTATTTATAAGTGAACTATACCTTTAAGAATGGTATTCCTAAAAACTAATAACTCATTCTACTCATTACATGCCAATATAATCTCAAGCAGAGGCCAAAAGCAGCTGTGATGGGAAGAAAACTCCTGCCATTTTATTAAAGGAAGTTTTATTAAATAAGGTCATGAGGACACCCAAGAGTTTTTAAGATTTTCTGTTTTCAGCACAGCCAAGATCATTTCCCACAAGAGCTGGCAGTAAGGCGCCATGTTCAGTTTCGAAACTGCCTAATGTCATTAGAGGGATGATGTGGAGTGGAGGTGAACCAAGAAAGAGAATTATGTAAAAACAGGATGTATGAGTGGCAAGTAGCAGCGACCCACCAACAGAAAAACCTCTGGGCTAAACCACGCGTACGAGTCTGAAATAAACACAGAGTGTCATTTGTAATAAACAGTGCGAAACAGACACATAACAAGACTGACTAAATTGTTCAGTGGACCATGCATGAACTCACAGTGTAATAAACCATATGCTGCACGTCTTTTAAAAAGACCTTAAGTTATGACGATGGCTGAGAAAACGTCTCCTGAAGAGCATTCCAGTCCAGAGACAGTCTGCTGGAGTGCATCAGAAATGGTGTATACTCACTCTTGGCAGACATCTGCACATTGTCTCTCATGGTGGGACAGACCAGGACCCAAGCCAGTCATTGTGTTCGAGACAAATTCAGCAGACATCGCTGCCACCCAGACAGACATCAAGAATAAAGACACCCACCTGTTAAACTCATAGATGTCCTCGATGTTGCAGAAGAGGGTGCTGACCTCCTCAGGTTTGAGAGGCAAGTCGCCACAGTCAATAATGCAGCCAAGATAGTCCTAAGAGAGAGAAAGCGAGAAAATTGAGCATGGATGACCTCACAGAAATCATACTAGGCATTTTCACACTTGAATTTGCTTTGCTTGTTACTGATTCAGAAAACTCCTGTGAGACCTGTGAAATTGTTGAAGTACCTCTATTCCATTGCATTTTCCCATTGCAAACAATGAGTTGACTCATGGACTAAAAAGAGACTATAAATGGTTCCGACACAGCAGGATGTGACTCTCACCCCTGAATGATCTCTCTCGACATCAAGAACCGCTGTAATGTAATTACCATGCCACATTTGAGCCCCTCAATGATCTTCAGAGTAAACATACAAAGCAGTGCAGGAAAGCAAAGCATGCAACTAATACAGTGGTTAAAAGGAGCTCCTCTAACAATATTTATCTTTTCTCTCTCTGCTCTTTCACCTCTGACCTCGAAAAAAGTCATAAGCTGGTCTCATGAGAAAACTGTCTGATCATCATGCCACGTAAAATACTGGCAGGTTTGGGCTGCCTGCTGAGGAACAGAGAATCGGGGTCACCAACTTTCTCAGTTTTGAAGTGGTTGGTTAACAATGAGTTAAAGGGAAGCAGTTCCACTGGGTTAAAGTTTAAGGAAGATCTGTCTCACAGTGAGAAATGTAGGATGGAAGTGAAAAGGGCCAATATGAAACATCAAAATAATTATGGTTTCAACAGTTTAGCCAAAAGACTTAAATGATATTCATGTTAACATGATTTTACTGTAGCAAACTAACTTTTCTGCATTATGCTATTGTTCACAAGAATCGTTCACACAAATATATTAAAAACATTAAGCTTACTGACCATGAAGTTTTGAACAGTAGTGTAACTATAAAAAGGTTACAGTGATATTATCACTAAAAATCAGACAGTAAAAAAAAAAAAAAAAAAAAAAAAAAACAGTAAAAAATGTGACACTGAGGACTAAAGTAATGGCTGCTGAAAAATCAGCTTTGAAATAAATTACATTTTAAAATATATTGAAAATGAGAATAGTTATTTCAAATTGTAAAACATTTCACAATATTACTTATTTTTTACTGTATTTTTAATCAAATAAATGCAGCATTAGTGAACATAAGAGACTTCTTATTAGGGATGTTCATTTTAACCGTTTAACCGTTAACCGACCAAATTTTGACCGATTAATACAATCAATTAAACGGTTTAAAGTCACTTATTTACACCGAACAAAATTATAAATGCAACACTTTTGTTTTTGCACCCATTTTTCATGAGCTGAACTCAAAGATCTAAGACTTTTTCTATGTACACAAAAGGCCTATTTCTCTCAAATATTGTTCAGAAATCTGTCTAAATCTGTGTTAGTGAGCACTTCTCCTTTGCCGAGATAATCCATCCACCTCACAGGTGTGGCATATCAAGATGCTGATTAGACAGCATGATTATTGCACAGGCGTGCCTTAGGCTGGCCACAATAAAAGGCCACTCTAAAATGTGTAGTTTTATCACACAGCACAATGCCACAGATGTCGCCAGTTTTGAGGGAGTGTGCAATTGGCATGCTGAATGCAGGAATGTCCACCAGAGCCGTTGCCCATGAATTGAATGTTCGTTTCTCTACCATAAGCCATCTCCAAAGGCGTTTCAGAGAATTTGTCAGTACATTCAACCGGCCTCACAACCACAGACCACGTGTAACCACACCAGCCCAGGACCTCCACATCCAGCATCTTCACCTCGAAGATTGTCTGAGACCAGCCACCCGGACAGCTGCTGCAACAATCGGTTTGCATAACCAAAGAATTTCTGCACAAACTTTCAGAAACCATCTGAGGGAAGCTCATCTGCATGCTCGTCGTCCTCATCGGGGTCTTGACCTGACTGCAGTTCATAGTCGTAACCAACTTGAGTGGGCAAATGCTCACATTCGATGGCGTCTGGCACTTTGGAGAGGTGTTCTCTTCTCAGATGAATCCCGGTTTTCACTCTACAGGGCAGATGGCAGACAGCGTGTATGGCATTGTGTGGGTGAGCGGTTTGCTGATGTCAACATTGTGGATTGAGTGGCCCATGGTGGCGGTGGGATTATGGTGTATGTTATGGACAACGAACACAGGTGCAATTTATTGATGGCATTTTGAATGCACAGAGATACCGTGATGAGATCCTGAGGCCCATTGTTGTGCCATTCATCCACGACCATCACCTCATGTTGCAGCATGATAATGAACGGCCCCATGTTGCAGGATCTGTACACAATTCCTGGAAGCTGAAAACATCCCAGTTCTTGCACGGCCAGCATACTCACCGGACATGTCACCCATCGAGTATGTTTGGGATGCTCTGGATCGGCGTATACGACAGCGTGTTCCAGTTCCTGCCAATATCCAGCAACTTCGGACAGACAATGAAGAGGAGTGGACCAACATTCCACAGACAATCACAACAACCTGATCGACTCTATGCGAAGGAGATGTGTTGCACTGCGTGAGGCAAATTGTGGTCACACCAGATACTGACTGGTTTTCGGACCCCCCCCAATACAATAAAACTGCACATTTTAGAGTGGCCTTTTATTGTGGCCAGCCTAAGGCACACCTGTGCAATAATCATGCTGTCTAATCAGCATCTTGATATGCCACACCTGTGAGGAGGATGGATTATCTCGGCAAAGGAGAAGTGCTCACTAACACAGATTTAGACAGATTTGTGAACAATATTTGAGAGAAATAGGCCTTTTGTGTACATAGAAAAAGTCTTAGATCTTTGAGCTCAGCTCATGAAAAATGGGAGCAAAAACAAAAGTGTTGCGTTTATAATTTTGTTCAGTGTATTTATTTTTTTCAGTAATTTACCATAATATTTTAAAAGGTTTGCTGCATGGTTAAAATAAGCTATGCGTATAAAAAAAAAGAAGTTTTTTAGAGAGAGAGAGAGAAAAAAAAAACAAGTCGCCTATAATTCGCATTTTATTATTTCATTCAGAAATAGACCGACGCGAATTACAAACATTATAATAAACACTATAAACATAGCTAGGCTATTTTAGTTCCCCTCACTCCACAACAAATCCTTTCAATTAACAGTAGGCTATTTAGAAAAGAACAAGAATTAAAAATGTAAGAGGCTATAGCTATATAAACGACAAACCAAAACGAATTCATTTAGTCTAAAACGATGTTGGGTCTCTCGTTCAACACAAAATTAAATGTTTCCGAATTCGCAATGTATTTGAATGCCAAAATATTATACCTTTTATGTAGGCCTACTTCACTCACGTTCCAATATCCACGTAAAACAAAATGTTTTGCATAACTTTATGGCGTTACGGTGATAACGCTTAACGGCACAGACTTTACTACATATTTAAACTGAGAAGTGTGTTTTTTTCCATATGTCTGACTGATTGTTTTTTTTATTATGATAATGAACAGGCTGCATTGTCAAGGTAGAATGCTTAACTGTGTGCGCGCATGGGGTGCTGAAGCAATCACTTGATGACCATGTGAATCCTCATGTTCTGTTGTTTGCTACTTTTTGCGCATGTAAAATGAATCCCCGGAAAACAAATGTTAGTATTTTTAACGGGTCACAGACACTTATTCTAATTTAATTCAGTTCTAATTTAAAATAATCTTGTCGGTTAACGGTTAATAATCGGTTAATGAGCGTCGGTTGTCGGTCAGGAAAAATAACCGAAATGAACATCCCCACTTCTTATAAAAAAATAAATAAATAAATAAAAAAAATTATCCAATTTTGCAATCTAAAAGGACTAAAAGAGCAACTTTACAGCTAAAATAAGATCAATTTTAGACTAAATGTGCTTTTATAAAATGCTTCACATTTTTGCTTTTAAATCCTCAAAAAGGGGCTCCATTTACATCCACTGCAAATGTGTCATCATTTTCTTAAAGAAAATAAGAATCTACATTGTTTTTTGCGATAATCAACATTATGCCACAATATCCACTGAGCTATACTTGTACTAAACCCAGAATGTTTCTTTAAAAAAGATCTATAGCATAGCTTAATAATTAGCTATCATTTATACTAAACCAACAACCTTAGTTACATTTCCAGCTTGAAGTGGTTTTCCAACACTATAATCATAATAATGTTGCCATTAAGAAGATACATTCTTGCCTTAATGAGGAAAATGCATTTTGCATTAAATTAGAAAGTTAATCATATTTTACAGCCTATTTTGTGCCCAACAGATGCCAAAAACCAAAATAGAGCTGAGGCAAATGGTCTCAGGAGTGGTCTGGTTCCTGGCTGTTGGGCTTGCAGAGTTAAACAGCACTATCTATCAAGTCTGTTTATCAGTGCCTGGCCTCATTAACCCTTAATAACCAAGCCCTGGGACCAAAACCAACAAACCAACACAGACAAACAAATTCCACCAGTCTGCAACAGACTAAAGTACGGGAAAGTGCCAAGAATGGCAGTTACAATCTCCTGAGAGAAACTACGGGCACTGGAGCCAACAAAAGAAGGCCACCAGGCAAAACAAACTAAAAAAAGACTCAAACTGAACCGCTACAATAAATAGGTACAAATAAACAAACCATATGAGTCCTGTAAGACAGCGGTCTGGCTTTATAAGGGGCTCTTTTAGTCACCCTCTAGCTTTCCCTGTGCCTCTGCATTCCTGGACTGTAAAACGTGGGGTCTTTTTTCCTCTTCTGTTTATTTCCAGAGCCACAAGGCATCTGTGAAGGCAAACATGCTGAGGTGGGGGCAAAATGAGCCAGAAAATAAGTGACTGGCGTATTCAGCACCTTTACAAGGCAGGGGGAACACGGACACTGTAATTACGGTGATTTACACTCAGCCGTAGACCGGAGAGGATTCCCCTGAACGAACGGTGCTCATGAGAGTGACACATAGCAAAACTGGAGCGCTAGATGAAGAGATGAGTGATGACACAGCTACTCGGGGAAGAGTGAAAATCCAGGAGGTGAGGGGAAATCTGAGGATTACACTGTGAGTTATGAAAGCAGAGTGTGCGAGACAAGTGGGACCAGCCACAGACAAAGGAACCATAAGTTATGTGCACATTTTCTTGGCAGATGCCGTCTGACCCAAATGACTTACTAGAGCATACATGAAGTGTGTTATGACAGCCAGTCTGGCAAAAAGAAAAACATAAATGTTCACATATGAGATATGGACCAGAACGAGAGAAAACACTAATGAAGAGAAGAGAAGAGAAGAGAAGAGAAGAGAAGAGAAGAGAAGAGAAGAGAAGAAGACAGATAGACAGCTAGACTAAAAAAGATGGATAGACAACTAGATAGATAGACAGCTTGATAGCTAGATAGCTAGATAGATAGATAGACAGACAGATAGACAGACAGATGAAGGACAGAAAAATAAAATACAAATAAAAGAAAGATAGAGGAAGGGCAGAAAAAAGAACAGAAAAGAAAAACAGAAAGAAAGAAAAGAAAGGACAGACAGAAAAGAAAAAAGGACAGACAAACCCACAGGAAGACAAAGAAAAAGAAAAGATAAAAGACAAAAAGAAAAAGACAGACTGACTGATGAAAAGAGAAAAGACTGATGAACAAAGAGAAAGAAAGAAAGAAAGAAAGAAAGAAAGAAAGAAAGAAAGAAAGAAAGAAAGAAAGAAAGAAAGAAAAAATGTTATCTATGAGAGGAAGTTTGGAAAGGTGGCAGACAATAGAGAGAGCGAGCGAAAGAGAGAGAGATTGTAACAGAAGTTAAACACTCTCAGAGTCTTTGTCTGAGAAACTAGGTCAGTTTGGAATTTGGAACAGGAGTCAGTCCCTCTCTCTCGTAAGCAGCCCCTCTCCATCTCCGCTTGTGCCCCAGAATGGGGGCTACAGCCAAGCCCCCCTCGTCCCCCAATTTCCTGTCCTATTTGGCTGAAATGCAGCTGAAACAAAAAGGGGGAATCTCTCAGTCTTGCTCCCCTAAACGCTCCCCACATCAACACACACGCACACAAGCACTGGAGCTGAACCCACCGCACCTGAATGTCACCAAACAACACTTCACAAACTAATAATAACCTACACAAACACCAGGCAAAACAGTCACCCACAGCAAAGCCGAGCAATGTGAGCTCACGCTCATCTCGTTTCCAGCTAGCTTGACATCATTCTTTGTTACACTTTCTATCAAAACCAGACGGCTCTTACTAATAGAAGCTGAGCTCGGCTCGGTATGACTCCAATCAGACATCATCCACACATATCCCAGAGTCAGCACTATGTCCCCGAAACCATCCACCACTCAGCCTTCATTTTGAGACCACAGATTGATAAAACAGCAGCATTCCTCGGCATGATCCACGTCTTTCAACAACCAATTTATGGCTATTTGATCTGAAGGCATCTTTTCATAAAGCAGCATAAGCTTGCATGCCTTCTCTTTTTATTGGCTTATGAAAAGCTTGGCTTCAAATAAACCATCAGCAAAAGGGAAAAGGAGTAACATTTCAGGCATTCCCCAACCTCCGGCCTATGTGCCCATGAGCCTCTGCCATCAATCAGTCACAGTTACAAAGGATAACACACACATACTATACAGTACACACACGCACACCTGTTGGCTGGCACTGGCAACATTCCCATGAGTTCAAAGGCTGTTCACAATGACCCTTTCACTTATCTCTCCAGGCCCAGGCAACAGCACCAATCAAGCTAAACCTGCACAGTGTGTTGTTTTAATCCAGGTTTTTCAAAAAAAAATTTGATGCCAAGGACCCCAAAATATGACGAGATTTGATTGGTTATATATCACATTTATAGTTACAAATTTATTAAATAATGTTAAATAATGTCTTTTATACTGTTACTTAATATTTACATTATATTAACTTGACATATTTGCGCATATCTTTTTTATTTAATTTCAATAATTTATTGATTTATTTATTTATCTTGCTTGCTATTAATGTTAGATGCATAAACATTTTTTTTTTTTATTTATAATAAGTGTTGTCAATAGTATGCAACTGCAAATTATTCTTATAATTTGGATCTTTAGAAAGCAAACTCAAACAGTAATAATACACATATGAAACAAGTGATAAAAGTTCATTAACATGTTGATGCCCTAAAAAAATACATTACCTTAAAAAAGTTTGGTATCTGTAAGATTTTTTATGTTTTTGAAAGTTTTCTTTTGTTTAACAAGGCTGAACTGATTGGATAAAACATATAGGAAAGCAGCAATACTGCAAAATATTATTAAAATTTAAAATAACTTTTTTCCTATTTAATATATTTAAAAATATATATTCATATGATGGCAAAGCTGAATTTTCAGTAGCCATTACTCCAGTCCTCAGGGTCACATCTTTCAGAAATCATAATATGCTGATTTGGTGCCCAAGAAGCATTTATTATTATCATCAATGTTTAAAACAGACGTGCTGCTTAATATTTTTGTGGAAACCACCATACTGTTTGTCAGGATTCTTTGGTGTTTCTTAGACGTTTAAAAAGAGCAGCATATATTTGCTATAGAAATCTGTAACTTTACAGTCATTTTTGATCAATTTAATGGATCCTTGCTAAATAAAAATATATAAACAAAAATTAAATTGGCCACAAATTTGAGAAAAAGGACATGCAAATAAACAGCAACTAGTACCAATAAAATCGCTGCCCATGTGAACAGGGCATAACATGTCTTGGTGCGCGTCCATGACCCCCGTTGGAGGTCACAGTGGAGGTCTGATCTTCCAGCAACCTGTGCATGGAAATATGATGAATGTGTTGAAAAGCATCCACAGAGTCTCTTATATTTACAGCATGCTCTGATTTGTGTGTGCGTGCGTTTGAAATGCTGAGCAACAGCCTTCTTATTGTCCTGGATCAGCGCTGTGCATGCGAAAAGCAGTGCAGAGATGCGTTTGAAGTGACAGTCTGAATTTATTGGAGCTTTTATCCAGTGCCATGACCTCCTTTGCTCCACCTGAATGTGTGATGAATGGCACAACAGAATCTCACAATGATCACATTTTAAATCGCCGCTGGCACAGGGAAAGGGCTCGGCTTTCTGTTATACGAGTACTGGATTACATACAGAGTGGGTGGCGGGCAAAGAGATATGATGGTAGAAATGCTGATCTGGATGAGCTTCTGTGACTGAGCAATCTTAGAGCTCAAAAGAATGCAGCACCACCTGGGTGGCTTTAGACCAGTGATACTCAAATCTGGCTCGCGAGATCCACTTTCCTGCAGAGTTTAGCTCCAACCCTGATCAAAACTCACCTACCTGTGATTTTCTAATGATCCTGAAGACACTGATTAGCATGCTCAGGTGTGTTTGATTAGGGTTAGAGCTAAAATCTGCAGGAAAGTGGATCTCGCGAGCCAGATTTGAGTATCCCTGCTTTAGACCAACAAAAATAATAGAATTCATTTCTCAGTCATTCTGAGTCTTTTTTTTAAAGGGCACCTATTATGCAAAATTCACTTTTGCATGTTGTTTGAACATAAATGTGTGTTGGCTGTGTGTACACAACCACTCTATAATGATAAAAATCCACCTGCTCCTTTTTTTTAATCCCCATAAATCATAAGCAGTGTAAAATGTAGGGGTGTAACGGTACACAAACATGACGGTTCGGTACGTACCTTGGTTCTGACGTCACGGTTCAGTATGGTTTCAGTACAGCAGGAGGAAAAAAAAAACTAAACATAAACTGCTTTTTTAATTAAAAAATGGTTTACTGAACAAATTGCTTATTCTTTAAATAAATTCAATTAATTAAAATTTTCTTAGGGATAAAAATCTACCTCAGCTTTTGCTCTAAACTATAGGGAGCCCTTTCACATTACTATAAGGTTACAATTAACAACAGAACCCAAACTTACTATAAATTCAATTACTATTTATTTTTATCTATAATAATCAACACTCAAATTAAACAATTGTGTGCAAACATTTTAATTGTTTTTAAATTAACTTTAAATTATGCAATTTCTATTCTTTGTTGAAATAATAATTTAATAATAATTTACAAAGTGGCTGTCATAACTTGTTTCATGACAGATTTATTTAAACATTGCCTACGATAAATAATTAAGACATCACTAACAGGTAAAGTAAAATATAATGAAGTATATAATCTAATATTTCGCAAAATGATGTTAGACTTAACGTCTCTAGCAAATAATGAGCAGTAGACACTGATGACTTGCCTGAAGTAAATTAAATGCTACGTGACATTTTGTTTACAAGCTGTTTTAATGAGGTCTTTCCATGGCTGAAGCACTAATTGAGTGATTACATGAGGGGTGAGATGTTCAGTTTGTTTTGCCTTAAAACTAGTAAAAAAAAAAAAAAAGAAAAAAAAAGGAAGGGGTGATCACACTCACTCATGCTCCGCGCTTCCATCAGAACTGAGGTGTTTATACAGCGATCTGTCTATCCACATCAAAGAGTGCCAAAATTGCATTTATTGTCTGAATTTCCTGAAAAAAATGGAACGCCTTGTTCGGTAAACGTGCGTGTTTCGGTACCCATTCGGAACTCATTCAAATAGTGCCCATCTGTTTTTAATGTAGCTAACGTTGGCCGCTTTGTGTCATCTACACACTCATTAAACTTTGAGGAGTGAGGCACTGACAAATGACGGTCATTGTTACACTGTAAAGTGGTGGCAATATGGAGCCATGTGCTTTTTAAAAATATTTTAGATTATCAACTCGGAATAAACGCTAATTTGACTAGAAACCCTGCAGACCAGAAATGCAAAGCATCCTTCCGGTTAAGAGTCGGGCATGACTTCTGTGTTCAGGAAAAAGGTCTATAGATACTGTATATTATGATGTTGTCACTTAATATACATATCTAATATAAACATTTGATGTGTTTCCCAGCTGTTTTCCTTCACAGACATAACCTACTGTTTTTGTAACTCGTGTGTTTTTAACATAAACTTGTGTGTATTTAACCATTTAAGCGCAATAAGACATGAAAGAGAACTTAGTTTAGTACTCACATGCCACGTGACAGCCACTTTCTGTGTGCGTTTTGGATGTGTGTGCTCAGAAAACCCCATATCAGAAAATCAACCTAATATGACTCTAAAAGCATGATTTCAGCGTGTTAGACATGATAATCAAAACCAAACAGATGTTTTTTTGGCAGAATGTCCAATGTATGAGCTGTAAAGTCACAGCACTATTCTAGAAAAGGGGCTGGGAGCAGCAGCTCATTTGCATTTAAAGAGACATGCACAAAAACAGTGTGTTTCTGCTTCCAAGAATCAAAACAGGCATTTTCAAAATTATATAATAAATGATCTATGGGGTATTTTGAGCTGAAACGTCACAGATACATTCTGGAGACACCTGAGACTTGTATTACATATTGTAAAAAGGGTCATAATAGGTGCCCTTTAAAGTCATCTAATTTAAGTTTAACATTCATATTTATAAAAAAAAAACACCCGTACCATGGGTGCAGCAGGCGCAATGATATGACGCAGCCTCTGAAAGTAGTCCCCAGCTATATCATAGGCTACTGAGCTGGGGACTACTTTCATGACTGCGTCTCCTAGCCTGCTGCACCCATGTGCGACAACAAATTTCCTTGATTATTACGCCGGAATGAGAATTATAGTTCCTAGCCATATCAGCCTAGAAAATCGCAACTTTTCATTTTCCGCTGGTCTTAGTACACGATGTAACTACAGGAGAATAAAGCTTTAAATGGGAAAAATATTGTAACTCTTTGGTCATTTTGATCGCGATGCTAATGGTCTAATCTGATTCAATGATCTATGCTAAGCTAAGCTAAAAGTGCTACCGCCAGACCCGGAGATCGGCTGAATGGATTCAAAAACGGTAAAACTCATCTGTTTAACTCTAGGGGAGTTGTAAAATGAGCCTATTTCCAAAAAAAGTGGAGTGTTCCTTTAAAGTACGAAACATTGTAGGAACAGAGATCAGCATGTGTCTGGTCCTTACCTCCACAATGCTCTTGAGGTCCCTCACGTAGGCCTGCTCTGTCTCCACTATCTCCAGCGCAACCCTCTCCAGACGAGTGAGTTTGGGCAGTGGTGTTGTGGAGCCAGCGAGGGGACCGACTCCCGTCAGCAGGGAGAGAGGGGTGAGGTCCAGGCTGATGTCGGAGCCATTGCGCTGTGGTCCGGGGTATGCCGGCACGGCTCCGTAGGGCAGTGATGAGGAGGAAGAGGAAGAGTGTCCATCCTGCAGCGAGGCGGATGAGGCAGAGGAGCTGAGACTGGCTCCGCGGTCACTGTCGGAGCACACCGTGTTAACGGAGGTGCAGCTCCCACGGGACGCGCCCCCCGAGGAGGCCATACGGCTCACGATCGCACTCAGCGAGGACAGAGAGGAGGGACGCTTGGCAGCTGCAGCAGAGAGAAACAGAAACATTTTAGTGTGAAGATACTAATGATCACTGCATAATACAGCACTTTCGGTTACTGAATGAAAAAAAAAGTTAAGACATTATTAAGAACTATTATGCAAAATCACAAATGAGATCTTATTCATATCTCAATTGTTTCTCCAAGATAAGAGCAAATGTTGACTTTGGCTTAAATCTCCTGCTTCTTGAAGCCCCCAGTAAACTGGCATGCATTCCAGAAGAGATCTCAACAGTGTCTCAAAACTGTGCTCAGCATACCAAAGTCTGCATGCAAAAATCAAAGATTTTATTATTAATTTCTTATTATCAATAAAACTTATTTTTCATCAAATACTTCACATTGTCTCATTTTTTGATAATGTTTACTTGTCTTGGTCTGGTATTCTCTAGTTTTCTGAGTTTTTTTTTTTTTCCTTTTTGGGTTTCCTTATTTTGGTTATGCTATGTTATGTTATGATTTTTTTAAAATATATATCATATAGTTTTTTCTTTTTAAAATATTACTTGAAATGTTTTAGTTTTATATATATTTATATATATACTTGAAATAATAATTATATTAATGTAATATATTATTATATAAATATATATTTTTATTTTTTATTATTTTTTTTTATACAAGGTAAGGTACAAACCAACAGTTGAGTACAAAGACAAACTCTAAGTGCTTACAAAGTGTTTCTTGCAAATATTTTTCTGCCTGCCTCAAAGGTGTGACTTTGCAAATCTACATCACACTAATAAGCTTGCAGCAAACCCACAGAAGCTGTCAATCTAACGGTGCAGTGCACACCCTGTATAGACAGGAAACAAAAATCACAACTTCCTGACTGCAATCTGCTGGACGATTAAACCTGAAAACACAGAAGTCATTCAATCAGCCATGCCCTCAGACGACCAGAGCATCTAAAACAAAACAGTAACATTCTGCCTGAAGAGCCGTATCAAAACTGAACACAACAGTCTGGTCGTCAAGGCAAGTGAACACAGGCCGGTACAGAGCGCTGTGAGGATTGCCATTGTTTAAGGCTGAATGCTGGGCTGTGCTTGTCACAATGGTGGCCCAGTTACAGAGCACAAGCCGGCAGAGACTAACAATCCTCCATTTCCTCTGACCTAGCAGGCAGGGCGACGCAGTCAACTCTCTACGCTCCCTTCCTCGCCAAGTCTGCCTATCATCCATCAAGCATTCCAGCTGACCGTTAGCTGGAGCTGCTTGCGGCCTTTTCTCCCGTTCATACAAGATTTGAAGGCACTTTGGTAATATTGACTGCATGAATTTGATTTAAACGTACTCATAAAGTACATGAAGGCATGTGTTTATCTTCTGCTGGCCCCAGTCCAAGATCAGCACCACTATGGCGGCAGTCACACATGAAAAAATCTGATTGTAAAGTCCTCCATGGCCAGACATACATCACCAATATGACCATCTTTTGCTTTTCGTTTGATGCCTATCTCAAGATCTCAAGTACTGTGTGCAAAAGCATTCAAGAGAACGTTCAAAGCACAGCATAAATTCAGCCAGACAGATGCATGAAGTGCGACAACGTAAACCCAGTGCATCCTCTGGAACAAAAGCAAACAGACAGCGTTCTCCATTACTACTTGGGCATGAAGTCAGAAGCTTTCATGTGGCATGGAAGAACCATCAGCAGGGGAGTTCTTCACCCAAAACCTCATCACTATGGATTTCGTTAAGTTTAAAGAGCCTCCAATCATGAATTATAGTGGATAAATCGGTCAGGATGTCCAACAAAACCTAACCATCACAAGATAAGACTGATGAACATGTGCGTGAGCCAACACACATATACTGTTCTTCATAATTATATGATTCTTAATGGAAAATGGAATGACTTGATGAATTGTGCAGCTGTTTTAGAAATCTGAAATAATACATTAGAGCTAATTTCCCATATTTTCATAATGACATCGATCCACTTATGTAAATAATGTAAAAAAACACCTTAATTTGATCTTTGTGTCCATAATTGCGATAAATTATTAGTCAGTGATACGTACTTATTATGAGTTCCAGTAATTGTGGTATTTTCATCATAAATCATCTACACACTGTTCAACTCTTTTATTTAGCCATTCATACTCCAATAAAGAGGCTAACAAGGCTCACCTAACAGAGAATCAGGCCTGTTATATCGATCATAGCAGTCTGTGGAGATTGTTTGGCCAGACGAGTGAAAGCCAAGAGAAAGAGATCACATACCTGATCCGCAAAGCACTGCAGCATCAGCTGGAATGACCACCAATGTGGTTAACTGTGAATTGTGTCTTCTCACTGTAGTTTAGTTAGTGCTCATAACTAATTCGAAGCAAATGGCTACCACCATCTACCAAATGACAAAAGGTATCCAAATGAATCTTATTCCAGCTGAAACTGAAAGGACCTCATCAGTAATAAAGCAAACAGGAACCACGCACCATATCTAACGTGCACAAAAAAATGTGAGTTGGGCTTGTTGCACACTTCTCTCTCATAGAGAGATTTCCTGTCTAGGTGTGTATTAGCATACAGACCGCAAAACCATAGAGAGCTGCCAAAATCTTCAGTCCTTGCCGGAAAATACTGAAGAGCATTTATGTGTTCGAGAAACAAGACAATACAAGGAACCACTCAATTAGGGTGAATTAGGTTTGCATTAGAGTGAATAAAAAAAAGTTGTTGTTTTTTAAGAAAATGAAAACTGGAGGAGGAAATTGTGTCACAACACAAACTTGATCCTAAAACAGGTTCCTAAAACTTGTAAAAGAAAATGTTATTTTATTTTATTTTTTATTATTTTATTTTATTTTATTTTATTTTATATTATTTTATTTATTATTATTATTATTATTATCTTTTTTTTTTTTTTTTTAATTTTAAGCAACACAATTGTCAATCAATTTCTTGAGCAGCAAATCAGCATATTAGAATGATTTCTGAAGGATCATGTGACACTGAAGCCTGGAGAAATGATGCTGAAAATTCAGGTTCAGCCATCACAGAAATAAATAAAATTTTAAAATATGCATTTAAATGAAAACAATTATTTTAAATTGTAATAATTAGGGCTGTCAAACGATTAATCGCGATTAATCGCATCCAAAATAAAAGTTTTTGTTTACACAATATATGTGTGTCTTCTGTATATATTTATTTTGTATATATAAAGACACACGCATACAGTATATATTTTGAAAATATTTACATGTATTTAAAAGTTTATATTTATATTCATATAATTTATATTATATAAAAATATATTTAATATATAAATATAACATGTTTTTCTTAAATATATACATGCATGTGTTTGTATTTATATATACATAATAAATATACACAGTATACACACATATATTATGTAAACAAAAACTTTTATTTGGGATGCGATTAATCGCGATTAATTTTTTGACAGCACTAGTAATAATATTTCGAAACTACACTATTTTTACTGTATTTTTGATCAAATAAATGCACCTTTGACTTCTCTCAAAAAATTGTACCCCCAAACCTTTGAACAAGCAAGCACAAGTTAACAAGTGAGTTCCTTAATGACACCCTCCTCCTCCAGATAAAGACATAATTTTTATTGGGAAAACAGAAATCAGTATCCAAAAAAACACTTCAAGTTAGTTAAGTTATACCCTATTTTTTCGCCATAGTGTAGAGTTAGCGTTAATAACATTTAGATGCCTGAACTTCAGAATATTTCTGAAAGTCTGGTATGCCTATTTATAGAAATACATTCTTGAATTCCAACACAGACATTCAAAAGAGTTCAAAATGTACTGCAAAACAGGAACGACTCACAAAATAACAGTACAAGATGGAGCTGAGCTCAAGCAGTGAATGTTTATCTGTATCTGCGTATATGAGTGCTCATCCGTCTGTTGAGATACTTCCTGTATGCCGTGCCAGTCTCCACCTGACAGCCCCGTCACAGGAAGTGGTGAAACCAAATACAAGCGGTTCCCTCCAAAGGTTCTCAGAGCTCAACACATGCCAGCTGAGGTCTGGACGATATCATTTGGGTCAAACACCTAAAGATGTTTGTATTATGACATTTTGATTTGAAAATGGCCACATATATTTTTAAGGTATTGACAGCAACTTGACATATTCCAGATTCTTTGTGACATTAAAATTTCTTTCTAAACATAAATGTGCCTCTTGGTCTCTATTGCACGATCAGAGCTATTTCAATCACAAATTGTTTAGAGATTCCAATCCAAAGAGAGGTGACCAACCCTAAACAATTGTGATTGTCAGCACATTTCCAACAGTCTTGTTCAGTTTGTTTGAATTGATAATGTAAGCAACCATTCTTTGTAAAGTAGGAGAGGCTGAGGTCCAAAAATATCAAGAGCGAGACCACCCGTCTAAATCTGAACCTGATAACTGTTAGCATTTCATTCCTGATAGACACTCTTATCTTTGGGCATGCTTGATGGCTTATCTCCATTGAAAATTGTGCAATATCTCAGAAAAGATATCTTTCGTCATTTTCTCAAGCTTTTGTTTGTGGTTTTGAACTCAACCACAACTTACAGTAGAGAAGTTAACAAAGGAACTTCAAAATCAGACCATGAATGGGCGGTTCCTGTCAGTAACTTTTCACAGGGATATTACATCATTATGCTCAGATTTCCAAACACTGATATTAACTGAGTGGCATCTGACCTTGGTTGCTGTTTTTTTTCTGGCTGTCGCGGCCCGCTCCCTCAGGCATGGTGTGATTATATCACAGGAAGTTGAAACCTGCAAAACAAATGCAAAGTGTTAGACAACAAAACAGTTACAGCTCATCTATAAGTGTTGTTGCATGACAAATGTGATCAAAAACATGTAATAAAAAATAATGGCAGTAAAATAACACTGTCACTGAGCAGCAAGAATGTCTGCTTGGAAAATAAAATAATTAAAAATATCAAAATAAAAATCATAAAAATTAAATTAAATTAAATAACTGGAAAACACTGTCACCTCACAGCAAGGTCTGTTTGTAAAAAAAATTAAATAATAAAAAAAAATCTATAAAATAAAATAAAAAAATTATTGGTTAACGCTGTCACCTCACAGCTAGAAGGTCTATTTGTAAAATATCATAAAATAAAATAATAATAATAATAATAAGATAAAATAAAATACAAACAGTTCATTGGGTAGCACTGTCACTTTGCGGCAAGAATGTCTGCTTGTAAAAATAAATCAAATAAAATGAAATAATAATAAAAAAAATAAAATAAAATAAAATGGGTAGCACTGTGACCTCACAGCAAGAAGGTCTGTTTGTAAAATATCCACAAAAGCACTGTCACTTTGTGGAAAGAATGTCTGCTTGGAAACATAAAATAAAATAAAACACAAAAAAAAAAATAAAAAGCTCAGAGTAATACCTCACAGTAATGTCTGATAAAAAAAGAAAAAGAAAGAAAGAAAGAAAGAAAGAAAGAGTAAGTGACAGAACATTATAACCACTCAACAAATGTAGTGTATACTCCCATTAGTTTGGACTGAGAAAAACTACAGCAAACCGGCTCTTTCTTTATCAGTGCGAAAGTGCCTTCCGCTTCTTTCATGAAAAGAGGAAGACAATGAAAAAAAACTAGAGGAAAAAAATACCAAAGGTCTGAGCCAAAGCAATTAAAGAGCTGAAACTCGACAGACGCTGTTTGAGAAAGAGTGGGGGTGTAGCTTGCAGCCTTGCTTCGAAGGGTTTCGTCTCGCACTTTCTCTCTCTCTCTTACAAAAGAAGAGAAAATGAAACGCATGTAATGGTTGGCACAGACACAAAAATCTGCAGCTCTCTTTCCCAAATGTTTAGCATGTGTCCTGTCAGCGCAATTGGTGCTGGAACTTCAGGAAAAGGAAACAATCAGAATAGACAGGGCTCTTCTATGATGTGTTAATGTTTATCATATCCCGACAAGCCGTCTCCCATGTCACCTGCCCCGGCCTTCAATCTGCAGGCTCCCTGCTGCCCGTCACTCAGAGGACAACACCAGCAGGAGAGCTCAACATCTGAGGGAGAGCTTGAACTATCCAGCCACCCTCCATAACTCAGAAAGAGACAGAAACAGTTCACAGCATAGGGGAGAAGTTCTCCATACTCGTTCTGCTCTGATGTCTTGCAATAAAATTGACACTGCTCTTTTTCTGCACTTTGATTTATGAATTTCAAAAAAGAGGTTTATATTATCTAAAACAGGGGTTCTCACTTAAAGGGTTAGTTCACCCAAAAATGAAAATTCTGTCATTAATTACTCATCCTCATGTCGTTCCAAACCCATAAGACCTTTGTTCATCTTCGGAACTCAAATTAAGATATTTTTGATGAAATCTGAGAGCTTTCTGACCCTCCATATACAGCAATGAAACTGACACGTTCAAGGCCCAGAAATGTAGGAAAGACATCGTTAAAATAGTCCATGTGACATCAGAGGTTCAACCTTAATGTTATGAAGCTACGAGAATACTTTTTGTGAAATCAAAAATAACGACTTTATTCAGCAATTTTTTCTCTTCAGTGTCAGTCGTTGATGCACATTCACAAGAGTACTGACACAGAAGAAAAGAAATTGCTGAATAAAATCGTTAATTTTGTTTTCTATTCTTTATAAAATTACGGTTGAACCACTGATTTCACATGGACTATTTAATGATGTCCTTACTACCTTTCTGGGCCTTGAACATATCAGTTGCGTTGCTGTCTGTGGAGGGTCAGAAAGCTCTCAGATTTCATCAAAAATATCTTAATTTGAGTTCCGAAGATGAACAAAGGTCTTATGGGTTCGGAATGACATGAGGGTAAGTAATTAATGACAGAATTTCATTTTTGGGTGAAATATCCCTTAGACCCAGTAGGCAAGCGGCCAAACTGTAACAAATGATTAATCGCAAATAAAATATCAATAAAATAAAAAATATATATGATAGACATTTTCTTTCTAAATAACTTTAAGTTCAAAATAAAATAAAAAATAAAACAAATCCTTAAAACAAGACTATAAGAAAATAAATATAAATATAAAATATAAAGAAAATAAAATATAACAAAATACAATTATCACATCTTTTTAAATATGATACAAACGAATTCAGGCATCACAACATTGATATGTAAAGTATGATTACATGATACTCAACAACTGTAAATGAGTGCAAACCAAATATGTGACCCTGGACCACAAAACCAGTCATAAGGGTCAATTTTTTGAAATTGAGATTTATACATCATCTGAAAGCTGAATAAATAAGCTTTCCATTGATGTATGGTTTGTTAGGATCAGACAATATTTGGCCTAGATACAACTATTTGAAAATCTGGAATCTGAGGGTGCAAAAAAAATCAAAATATTGAGAAAAATCGCTTTTAAAGTTGTCCAACTGATGTTCTTAGCAATGCATATTACTAATCAAAAATTATGTTTTGATATATTTACAGTAAGAAATTTACTAAATATCTTCATGATCTTTACTTAATATCCTAATGATTTTTGGCATAAAAGAAAAATGGATCATTTTGACTCATACAATGTATTTTTGGCTATTGCTACAAATATACCCCAGCGACTTAAGACTGGTTTTGTGGTCCAGGGTCACATATATTGTGTGAATGAAATGATACTTAAATTAAAATGAAAAAACTGAAAAAATCCTATCAAGAAAATCTTTCTAAATAAGTTAAAGAGAAAATAAAAACATATAAATCAATTAAGAGCAATTATTTTAAATGCTATAAGGAAATCAGGCATCACAACATTAAAATGAACAGAACGCAAATATTTTTAAAATAAAAAAACAACAAAAAAATCTTTCCAAATATGTAAATTAAGTAATTCAAGTAAAAAGTAGAGTGTGATTAGATTCTTGATTCAATAATGTAATCATACTCAACAAGATGATTACATTGTTACATTTGAATATCCAATATCGAATTATACAGGTAAATAAACAAAAATCTGAAAAATTTTCTTATAACTGATGTGATAGAGTTATATTGTGTATCCCTAACCATTATATGGCTAGTTGCATTTTATCATTCACATTAAGCTTTGTTTTGTCCCTCCTGTCAGAACAGACGTGCAACCAAATTTGGGGCCATGATCCACTGATCGACAACCGCTGATCTACAGTTTTAGTAGCTCCTTTTATTTAGGCAGCTCTGTTTGTGTCCATACTTCAGTTGCAGCAAAACACTCCAAGCCAAGCGTAATGATCTGTTTTGGATGTCTCGTAACCAGACTAAATTAAAAATTACCCTGGCACTTTTCCATGCACTGTCCTTCAGAGTGTTTCTCACCGCAGTCCCCTGGGTCCTTTAGGGCCCATTTCCAGCTCTGCCTCATTAAAGGCATCTCACTTCCTGTAACTATGAGAATGGTTGTAGAACACTACAAGCATTTGCGGTTAAAACCCCATGTACTTTCTTGGCTCCAGAGCTTGTTTGCTGTGAAATTCCTGAATTCCAGAAATGGAATTGTGGTAAAAATTAACTCGCTTTCCAACATCAGATTCTAATAGCGAATAAATGTTTCCGTCGGAGGGGCTGGGGGGCAGCAAGTATTTTTGAGGCCGAGTGGATGAGAGCCAACATCTGGTTAGCCAGCGCAGAGGTTAGAATGAGGTTAGCGAGACTCTACTCTCCCTAATGCAGAGCAGCCAGTCTCCATACGTCTTCCAAACACCCTGACGTGCTCCTCAAGCAAAATTGCAACTTTGTCATAATGAAAAATGTCGAGCGGGAGGCCTTTTTCCACCCTATAATTTTCATTACAGTTGCATCTCTCGTGGCATCATTCCAGGTGCATCCGTACGCTCCACAGTCTGACAGTCATAGAGATAAAGCTACCCGCTGACAGAATCCTATTACATGAGAGCACAGCTGGACAGCTGTGTGCCTGTTCTTGCTTGCACATGTGTGTGTTTTGGGGAGTTTTCTTTTGCGTGTCTAAAGGGTTGAAGAGCTGGATGACAATTATATGTTAGTGTGAAGAAGTTTGCTGTTTCTTGTATTGTAATATAAAAGAGTCAGTCACTAACATTACATAGCAGAACCCTTAAATATGAAAGTTCCAAAATGTGCAAATAAGCCATAGAACAGGTATTCCTAAATGCAGGGGGATCATATGGAAGCTTGTTTTTGCAACTTTTCATCTCACAATTCAGATGTTTTTTTCTCACAATTCTGAGAAAGTTGTGAGTATACACTTAGAATTGTGAATGAAAAGGTCTAAAAAAAAAAAAAAAAAAAAAAAAAAAAAAAGAGGGGGAAGTTTATATCTCACAATTCTGACTTTTTTCTTGCAATTTTCTTAGAATTGCAAAAAAAGTTGGAATTGTGAGCTATAAACTTTTTTTTCATGGCAGGAAAAAAGAACCAAAATTGCGAGATGTAAACTCATAATTAAAAAAAAAAAATCTGAATTGTGAGATGTAAATTTAGAATTGCGAGACAAAATTCTGAATTGTGAGACAAAAGGCCTCAATTTTGTTTTTTTTAATTCCATGGTGAAAAAAATAATGAAATACTAATATTTAATTAAATCAAATGTCACAGTAAAATAAACAAATGGGGCTGCACAATTAATAGTAATAAACCTGAAATTGTGATACATCATGCGACTTAATTTAAGAAGAATATAGTCGGTTGCATTCCATGTTTCAGAGTGAAGAGTGTCACTGTGTTCATTTACACGTGCCGCTTATAATAAATAGTTTTCAGAGCAATGCGGATCATAGTAAATGCTGCTTCTCACGAATTCGCCCCCGCAAGTTTAACATGCATTTGGGAATGCAGTGTGCACTCGGATCACTTTATTTAACCACATAAACACTGTATAATTCTGTATAAAGTCTGTATAATACTGTATAAAGTCGTGCAGCCCTTTAAACAAAAAAGACTTACTGAAAAATATTAAATATTTACTTGCATGTCCCATGACCATCACAGAACCGTGAACATGCAAACATGTCATACTTAAAATATTAGCTTAAAATCTCATGGGGTACTTCCAGTAAATATTTTTAGTATAAGGAATACAGCCGACAAAAAAAAGTTTGGGAACTCATGCCATAGAAGAAACATTTTTTAGGTTCCCCAGAGAACAAAATTTTAAAAGATTACATTTTCTTAGCATAAAGAACTTTTTAATAATGTTAAGAACCTTTTTCCACTGTAAAGAACCTTTTGTGCAAGGAAAGGTTTCATGGTAGTTAAAGGATTTTTTTGGAACCACAGATGCCAACAAATAACTTTTATTCACTGAACAGTTTCTTGAACACATATTATTCATTTTCTTCATAGTTATTTTGCAACCAAAAACACAAAGCAGAAGCAAAGCAGAAGCAGTGTCTGAACTGTAAAGAATTATCGACAGATGAATTCATATTGCAAACAGAGCCCACTACTGTAAACACACTCACACCCAATGCAACGTCCATCTATCTAAAACTGGCCAACACACATAAACAGAGGTGCACGTGCGTGTGTGGAGGGGTGAAGATGTGTTTTGATGTTCAACAGCTGACCTGTTCACAAAGTGAGGTCAATGCTGATGCACCCAAACACGTAAATAAACAGAAGCGTGACTATTGTCAGTCCTGGCCCTGCTGCTCTATTGTCTTACACAGAGAGTTTTGAAGGTTATTGTTTCTTTTCCAGCTGACCTTCACATTTCCCTCTGGAGCTGGACCACAGCACTGCCATCCACCCCTCCGACATGTCTGCCCACCACCAGCACCACATTTTTTTTTAGCCTTTTCCTTGTTCGGTTAGACAACAAAGGCTTCACAAACACAATGGATAATGCGCGGTTGGGGTGGTCACCCGTATTTACACATATGCTGGTGAGGAAATGCAGTGGGCATGAAAGCGAAGGGGCAGTGAGGAGGGAGGGGCACTGATGCAGGCCACGCTGTATGTGGTCCTCAATCACAGGAGATTCGAGTCTTTTGTTTCAAGCCTTTGTTCAATATCGTATCTTCTAGACAATATTAAGTGGGGGTTGTAAAATATGGTACATAAACATGTCACTTCTGTTTCACCCATGATTTTTGAGGGGAAAAATCTTCATATTTCAAGAGATTTGTTTTGTTTGAGTGACAACAGAACAAATAGCTAGTTACATAAATAAGTGAGTTTAAGACCAAGCATTTGCCAATTGGCCACATCAGGAGTGGATTCTGGACAAAGCCAAAACACAGCAACTACAAATTTAGTCAAAATTAAGTTATGGGTTGAATCATGTCTATGATCTGTGACAGATGGTTCAGCTACACTCAGATTTAGAGATACATAGGGTGAAATTGATATTAAAACAATCCATTAATGAATTAAACAATTTAAAGGGGTCATCGGATGCAAAATTCACTTTTACATGTTGTTTGAACATAAATGTGTGTTGGCAGTGTATGTACACATAGACCCTATAATGATAAAAATCCACTGAGTGGTTTTTATTTAATTCCTAAAACTAATATCCCCTTTTTCAAATCAAGCCGTTCTCAGCTTATTGTCTGTGTGACATCACAAAACCCCCCTCCCACAATTGTTGACTGACACTGCCGTCTTACCTTAGACCCGCCCTGAGTGAGCTGTGAACAGCCCGACCGCCATTGTTTCGACGCTGGAGCAGGAACATAGACAAGAATGTCTCCATAGAGATTGAGGTGTTCTGTTGTTGGATGAAGTAATGAATATAGCAGTCATCATTTACTCCTGACATCTGAGCCGCTGAAGACGCAGTGAATTACTTTCTCTTTTGAAGGGAATGCACCTCCCGATCTGCCTAAATGCGTCTATGTTCACGCAAATCAATCGTGATCCAGCTTCACCTACAGATGAAGTGAGTGTAAGGGTTTTTTTATGAATCTTTGCAAATCGCCTTTCCTAATAATGCGCTAGTGAGCAAGTTTCAGGGCTAAATGCGGCTTAAGTAAACAGTACTAATCGTCACCCGACAGAAAAGAGGGGCAGGGTGAGCAGAGCTCATTAGCATTTAAAGGATCACGCAACAAAACAAGTTACTAGGAACAGAGCTGTTTTTGACAGGGTAAAAAGAGTGTTTTTTACACTACCATTGAGAAATTTTAACCAAACCATGTTATAGACTCTTCATTAAGACCCTAAAGAATCATATCAACTTGTGGAAAATGGGCATCCGATGACCCCTTTAAAAAGGACCATAAAGCCATTTTTGGCACTTTCAGTGTTGTCATAATCACTGTGTTTTGCATTTGTAGGCAACAAAAAGTAATTTAAATAATAAAATAAAGAAAAACAAATGAGACTTCTCATGTTGATATCAATACAGTAGTATCAATCTAATATTTGAATTTCTTCCCACTACCCAAAACAAATGTATTTTTAATACATAAATTAAAATGTGCAACAAGTCTATTAAAGTCCTTGCACATAAAACACATAAGTAGAAGCAATGTCTGCTTTTTAGCCGATCAGTTACAACTAGTAAAAATGTTATAGTACAACTAGTAACAAGTAGTTAAAAAAAAAAAAAAAAAAAAAAAAAGAGTCAAATTAATATTCACCAGCAAAGCTGATTAGGTTTATAATGTGTCCCTTCAATTTTTTTTTCAGATTGTTCCCACTGAGCTCAATGTTCAACACATTTAATGCACAAATTTTGAAGCTTTGGGAAATTGGCCTACGTTTAGAAATGACCCATTAGCGCACAGTAAAACAGCTGTGCATCAGTAATGCAGTCCATGTGAGATCATCCAAATTTGGTCAACTGGCCAGCGAGAACAGAGCTTTCCCTGCCATTCACACAACAAAACAAGCCCAGTGACCTCACAATGACCAATAGAAAGCAGTTTACATATTTCAAAAGACCAATTTTCATGTTTTTTCAGAAATATGTCATGATCGCACAGAAAAGCAATCATTCCCCAGAGAACATACAGTGAGGGGAAAGAGTTTTGGCCGAGAGGGCTTTAACATCCAAGTTCCTGAGGCTCAATAAAAGTGTCATCGGGTGTAGTGAAGAGTGAGGCTATAAAAAAGGGCCTGTAGCCCCGAGTTCTTGCCTGCTCCACCAGGGAAATTCCCTTTGTCTTAGTGTATGCAACTAATTATAGAAGGAAAGCTGTGCTGCAAATGGTGTCTATAAAATAATAAGTGTCTGTCCATAAAGTTCAAGGTGACAAACTAGCATGCAGCCCCATCAATTTATCAACAGTGGGAAAAGGGGGGCTAATGGACCTTTTAGTAGCCAGGAAAAGGAAGCGCTATGTTATGCATAGTGTACCAAACCTGGGAAGTTAAACAGTTATATATTACAAACAGGAATGTTTCTAGTGATCAGCGATAAGAGATTAAAAAAAGACAAATGGATAATGATCCAGGCAGGGCAAAGTGTAGACAGAAGGAATGTCGCAGAAAAGTCGTGATCTTTGACCTGGATGAAAGAACGCAGCAGAGGTGCAGACAGAAACCTGGGGTGATCAAGAGTCGTAGAGAAGCGTAGGAGGGTGGGGACGAATTACTCATGGAGGACGCATCCAAGTCGGGCAGAGAGACAGTGCGGTTTTGAGTCACCAGACAGAGGAAGGCATTCACAGCTGTGCGTTTGCACACACCTGCACACAGAAACCCTCTCAAACGCACCCGCTCCGTCACCACTGCAAACACAAGTCTCCTTGAGATGGACGGAGTCAGCAAACTCCACCGTCAACAAGCTCGTCTCCTCCCAAACCCATCAACTCTTTGAACCACTTCCAGCTCTTTTCTCCTCCACCAGTGTCGGAAATGCCGCTGTTTGAGGGAGATGGTGTAAAGTCAGGCTCTTGGCTGCTGAGGGACTGCTCTTGTGTTCATTCTGGGGGCTTCGGAGGTCAGAGTTGGGGGGGATTCTGTCTGTGTTTGCATTACTACAGCCATCAAAACCTCAACATCTGCTGGGCAGATGCTCTTATCTGGGAATATCTGAGAACATTTGCATCCGAGATGAAAATGAAATCTCAAAATTAATCAAATTTTCTAATAGAGTGCTGCAGCCATGAAGTCAAATGCTGGAAGACTGTATTTGCCATGGGTTCCCTTGAGATTTTCCTATGGGTTTTTAATTCATGAGTAAAAAAGGCCTGTAGGAAATATAAACTGGTGATACTTCGCTCTTCAACGTTAATTAGACACACCCATACACCAATTTTGAAGCAGTTGTTTATTTTTAAAAATATATGTTTGAAATAAGTAACTAAATAACTAAAGTAACTAAGTAACTTACTAATAAGAAGGTTTGGGGTGTGAGTGTGTACGGTTTACGTTGTACATCAAAACGTCCAAGAATCACTAAGTTATGTTTACTGCTTATTTTGCTAATACTTATTTCTCTTTTCTCATAGCTTCATAAAATTAAGGTTGAACCACATAAAATATGTCACATGGACTATTTTAATGATGTCCTTACTACCTTTCTGGGCCTTGAATGTGTCAATTGCATTGCTGTCTATGCAGGGTCTGTAAACTCTCGGAATTCATCAAAAACTCCATGGGGAAGTTATGGCCTAATGGTTAGAGAGTCGGGCTTGTAACCTGAAGGTCGCCGGTTCGATTCTCGCACCGGCAGGGAATTGAAGGTGGGGATTGTGAATGAACAGCACTCTCACCACCTTAGATACCATGACTAAGGTGCCCTTGAGCAAGGGCCCCTAATTGCTCCCCGGGTGCTGGAGCAATGGCAATGGCTGCCCACTGCTCAGGGTGTGTGTTCACGGTGTGTGTGTGTGTGTGCATTTGTTCACTATTCACTGCTGTGTGTGTGCACTTGGATGGGTTAAACGCAGAGCACCAATTTCTAGTGTGGGTCACCATACTTGACAATACATCAGGAGAAAATTGACAGTTTTTGGTGAACTATCCCTTTAATAAGTTAAAAAACCTTTTTCAAAACCTTTAGTGCAATGTAAATGTTCTATGGATGTTAAAGGTATATAATGGAACCATGAACGCCAATAAAGAACTTAAAATTAAGCATTTAAGCAACAAAAACACTGGCAGTATGAAAGACGATTCACAGAATTCGAGCTGCGCTTTACACCTCAGATGCAGGTTGTACCGCATCTCTCCATAAGGGACACGGAGCATGGAGCTGGGAAGCTCATCAGCCCAAATTCTTGTAGCTGGGGTGCACTGGGAGGAAATGGGGATTTGGTGTATTCCCTCTGAGCTCTTAGGAGGAGGGGGTTTGTCTCCTAAATTCATGGTAAACTAAGCAGCAGACCGGCATTAGCAAGACAGTTTTCCAAGTGAATAAGTGGATGGTGAAAAGGGGATGTTGGTTTTCAAAGCAAACAGAGCTTTGCATGTTAACCTTCACATTCAAAGGTCCAAACATCCAGAGGGAGGGTTTGGCTGACTTCCTGCCTCTCAGTTCAGATTCCATGACCAATCCTGAAGCCTATTCTTCTCTTTGATATGATGAAAATGACCAAACAATA
>JAFVLL020016076.1:0-20554 GCA_021397915.2 Tor tambroides
TGAGGCAGTCTGTGAGGTGTCTGTCAGTAAGGCGGCTCCTGTATTTTGATTTGATTATTTTCATCTGTGAAAATGCCATTTCACAGAGGTAAGTTGATCCAAAGTAGGCACTCACTTTTAGTGCACATGCAGTGAGGAGCGGAAACTTCTCTCTGTTGACAAGTCCCCAAAAGTCACTGTCCCTTGATCTGGCTTTCAGCTCAATGTCATTTTGCAAATCAACCATCTCCATGTCAACTCCACTTGACAAAGAAAATACTTGCAATACATTCCATTTCGTTTAACTCACCAAAACGCATATTGAACTCTGTTGCAACTTTGTCCAGGTGAGCACAGTATTTCTCAGGGTGAAAAACGTCCTTGTCTTTAATGCTCTGTGACATTTTTTCCAGGTTGGGAAAGTGTGTTAGCCTCCCGTTTTTAAGATGTGTGATCCAAACACCGAGCTTAGACTTAAAAGCATTCACTGCGCTGATCATGTGTGGCAGGTGTCGGTCTTTTCCCTGGAGCTCGTTGTTGAGTGTATTCAGCTTTGCGGTCAAGTCTGTCAGAAACCCCAGGTCACACAGCCACGCATCATCTGACAGTTCCTTGTGCTCCTCGTTTCTTGCAGATAGAAATGTCTTTATCTCAGGCAGTAAGTCAACAAACCGCTGGAGCACTTTCCCGCGGCTCAACCACCGCACATCAGCATGAAGTAGTAGGTCTCCGTACGCGGCATCGAGCTCATCCAGTAACGCCTTGAATAAGCGACGCTGAAGTGCTTTTGCTCGTATCGAGTTTATCAGTTTGACCACCAATGACATTACGTGTGAAAAGTCAACGACTTTCCCTGCTAAGGCCTGCTGATGAATGACACAATGATAATTCTTGAACTCGGGAAAATCAGGGTCATTACGGCACAGTGCTATAAAACCAAGGCGCACGCCACGCATCGCCGGTGCTCCGTCGGTGGTAATTGCTACCAGTTTATGGGGATATCATTTTCTCTTACATATTTTTTAAACTCATTGTAAATATCCTCACCTCGCGTTCTCTCCTTTAAGTGCAAAAGAGTGAGGAAGTCCTCTTTTGTTGTAGAATCCTGGAAAGCCATTCTAACAAAAACAACAAGCTGAGCTGTGTCCACTGCATCCAGAGATTCGTCGAACTGCAGTGAAAAATTTTCACAGAGTGACAAGTCCTTTAACACCTGTCGATCCACGTCCTCTGACAGTGACTCGACCCTCCTTGCCACTGATGCAGGTCCGAGAGGTACATCACGGAGTGAGGCTTTTATGTTGTCTTTGTTTTTGAAATCCTTGAAAATAGTCTCTGCAGTAATGGCCATGGCTTCCTTGAATAATTCGCCATCCGTAAAAGGCTTTTTGTTTTTAGCCAGAAAGTGACTTACATGAAACGATGCTTCAGTAGCAGCCTTATTTTGATCAGCAGATTTTGTAAAAAGTGATTGCTGGGCCTTCAACTCAGATCTCAGCTCGTCAACTTTCCGTGCACGAATCGCGCTCTTTTGCGGGTAGCGGTCTTTAAATTTCGGGTGGTTGGTATTGTGGTGCCGCTCCAGATTCCCTCTTTTACATAATGCTTGTTTTTGGTGGCACAACATACATACACACTTATCTTTTACCAAGGTAAACAGAAATTCCTGTTCCCATTCTGAATGGAAATTGTATGTTTTTGCCTTCTTTCGTGGAGCCTCCGCCATTCTAGTTTGACTGTTACCTCGCGGCCACGGGCTATCACCATGGAGATCCATATTGACGTTTGCGACAGTTAATTTACGGGTGCTCTTCTTTTATCTGATTGGTCACTTCATTGAAAATAAATAAAGCAGTTGGATTAAGAAATACAGATGCTTGCAAAACTGAAAACGTTTTTATTTTCGGGAGCTACCGGGACAGTGATAAAGATCTACCAGTCGATCGCGATCGACGGGTTGGCGACCACTGCTCTAGATAATGTTATACGCAGCACCATAACTTCAAACGAGTTATACTTAAAGCCTGCCCTCTGAGAAATACTGAGAATATTGCTATAAATTGTAGCAACACCTCCCCCTTTACCTTTTGGACGTGGCTCATTTTTATAGCAGTAATCTTGGGGGGTGGACTCATTTAAAGTAATGTATTCATCTGGTTTTAGCCATGTTTCTGTCAAACAGAGCAAATCTAGGTTATGATCATTGATCAAATCATTTACAAAAAGTGCTTTTGTAGAAAGGGACCTGATATTCAGTAAGCCAAGTTTTATCAATTGTTTCTCTGTATTGTAAACATTTTTTATTTGTTGAACATCAATTAAATTGTTACTCTTAATTTGGTTTGGACGTTTTCTGTATTTTCTAGTTCGGGGAACAGACACAGTCTCTATAGTGTGATATCTAGGTGAAGGAGTCTCTATGTGCTGAGAATTAACTGACTTCTGTGAACAGAAAGATACATTTATACCTTGTAGTTGAGTAAAAATCAGTGTCACTCAAGTGTTCACTGTAATTGGTTGTATACTGATCTGTCATATGGCTGTTAGTTCTACTGTTTTAAAGAATCTATACTTACCTAAAAAGTGCTTAATCATATAGACACATGGTCTTTGATCTGAGCATCCACTTTTCTGAACATTCTATGTGGAACATACCCTGTTGACTCCTTCTGAAGCCATTACATAAAACATTTCCATCACAGGGGTCATGGATGAAGAAATTTTGACCGTGAATATCTCAAAGCACAAAGGTTGCAGCAGAACATTGAGAAAGTGTATGAAGCTGTTTAGCTCCATTGTTGATCTCAAAAGGCTGAAAATAATTGACAAATGTATTATGAATGTACAGTTTAATTTGGGATTGCTCCATGTTCATGTTTCATAATCTTATTACCAATTTGAGTCTGTTACATTATTGGGTCAAAACATGTAGCTAAATTAACGTTAAATAAACAGTTAACAAATGTCCAGTAAAACTTTTGTTAAGCATTTGAGAGGTAGATGATCTATTAATCAAGCTGTATAAACTGCTTAACTTTTATAGTTTATGTTATGTACACAAAATAGACACTTACACAGTCACACTCGCACAAAATTTTTGGTTGCCAAAATCTTGGTGTCACTACCTTCAATATGTGCTTTCTAATTGATGCTTAATATTGGTATCTCTTGCAGGGTTTCATAAAGTGATGGAGGACATTGAAAAGGCTATTGAAATGGGCTACAGTCCAGTCAAGGTACTTTACCTGCCTCAAAACATCTGAATTGATAATCCCTTTTGATGTATGAAATGGTTCCTGTGTCAGAAAGTGTCAAATGCTAGAGCTCTAAAACCACTTTAGGTCATTTATTACCACCTTTCTAGCAACACCTAAAACAGTTTGTCGTTAATATTCATAATTTGTCTTTTTGTCAGTTATTCACTCATTGAGGTAAAGTGTTGTCTCTCTTCTCAGGTGAACTGTGTGGTCATGAGAGGTTTGAATGAAGATGAGTTGATTGACTTTGTGTCATTGACAGAGAGGAAACCACTGGATGTGAGATTCATAGAGTACATGCCTTTTGATGGTAAGACTGTTATCTGAAGTCAAATAGAGAAATCTGCATTGTACACTTGTTAGCCCATCTTACAGGTTGTAGTATAATTGGCACAGTTGTAAAGGTTGCAGTTTCCGCCCCAGTTCTCTAATCGCATTAGTAATGCAGATTATTATCTTTCCAGGTCAGTGAGACTTAGTGTACCTCAGGATTTCTATTCATAACACACGTTAACACGGTTGTTTTAGTATGGTTTCTGTTTTCAAAACTGATATGAGAGAAGTGTGGTGCTAATCAGCAAGAGGAGGTGCCAATAAAAGGTCCGTACACCATACTAATCAAGCAATACAACTGTTTATTGTTGATACACAGCTGACATCAATAATAATGATAATAATCATAGGTAAATGCATAAAAGAATAATGATAATCAAAAATAAACACATTAAAGAAGAATAATCATAAACCAGTGCATAATATAAGAATGATCATGAGTAAATGGATAAAAGATAATAATCGTGAATGAATAATACACAAATTCGAGCATACACTAAAGCTAAACCCCAAGCCAAGTAAAATATACAACAATATACAACCTCAGAACTGTGCCATCATCTTCACTCTTCAAAAGACTGGGGAGCCCGTTTCAGTCACAGTAGAAGACCAACACTTGTCCGAGAATGCCGGGCAACGCGCGCTTATCCCACGGCTGAGCTTCCACTGTTTCTGCAAGAAACCCCCTTTTTTATACTTCAAAATTAGGTGCGGTTTAAGAACAACCCTCCAAGTGAGGGAGAAAGCAAACTGGCCAGGTTTGCTCCCCCTCCCAATCGGGTGCACTTCGTTTTAATTACAGAAAAAGATGAGTTATTATTTAACAATATCTCAGAGGTTTCGTAATCAATGTGGCGTCAGAATTCTGCACCTAGTACTTCTCAAGCGACAACAGTATCCAACCTTATCTTGAAGGTCAATGCAATAGACTCTCTGTACCTTCCCAACAGACAGTGATGTTATTTTGTACCAATTACAACCTTGAAAGTATCCCCTTAAATTCCATTCCCACACTGTTCATCCGTTGAGCGCACATCAAAAAAAAAAAAACATCCTTTACAACAGTCCACATTTTGTTGTTGTTTTAGGTGAAGTATATTCCTTCACTACTAAACAGATTTAACAACAATGTGCAGAAATGTTTCAACACCTTTTTAACAGTAACAATGAAGAAATTAGAGACATTGAATAGATTTGTGTTTGTGAGCCTGGAAGAGAGAGATTCTCTGAAGCCAGTTGCAGAAGCTACAGGTTTTTGTCCTGAGGGCCAATACTACAGCAATCACTCCAGTATCTGATTAGATACTGTATATAATGGAGCCATTTGTGTAGTATGCAAACAATGACTCATCTAACCTCACCTCACCTCACCTGACTCAAGGTGAAACTCCTGCCTCAGCCGAGGGGGGGAATAAATATCCCAATAGAATCCATCTTAAACTATGAAAAGATGTGAACTATTATGTTTTGCACTTTTTCTTGGTAAGGTTAAGAAAGATTGTGATAAGCAATGGAAAAATGTTTGAAGTTTGCAGTGAAACATTTCAAGATTGATTTAAGTATTAATATCTGTAGCAACTCATTATGTAATAACTGCACATAATGTAATAAGTATTACATTATTATTGTAATAAAATGTTCATAATGTAATAATTTTCTCAAAACGTAATTAAAATCTTGAGCTCATAATGTAATAACAATTATTACATTATGAGATTTATTACATTATAAACTCACCAAAAATATTGCCATATTGTCCTAATTTTAATAGGCTTTTTAAACATAAAAACATTGGTTTAAACTACCTACGAAATGCACCAGATTTAAATATTCATGCAATGAGAAGCTAATACTTAGTTAATACTTTGATGACTACTGTATTTGGATGTCCAGAATTCACATACTGTGCACTGTGATTGGCCAGTGTTAGGGTCTGTCCATTTACCTGCAGGCTACTATGAAGAAGACATGAACATGCTTGATAACTCATATTTAATGAAAAACATTAGTTCTCATATCAATTGATGTACTGTTCTACCCTGTATGCATGCATGAGGTAATGTGGATTTTTGTATATTCCTTTAATAATTCAAGTAGTCTTACATGCACAAAATAATGCTTTTGAATCATGTACCATAAGCATAGCTTTATCCACAATGGTTAGTAAAGACCTTGTTTTTTGTGAACAAAGAAAACATCACGATCATGCGTAATAAATTATGAATCATGATGATGTGCTCATCTTAGTTAATCATCTTAATTAAGGTGTTGTTCATCCATGAAATCATGAATAAAAGACTTTGGACTTGTGTTAGTTCCTGATAATTCATGAGATATTAACGCATGAAGTAATGCATAATTCATGCATTAATTTATGCATGAATTCATGGTAATTCATGTACCCTTACTGTAAAGTGTTACCATAATAATAATAATAATAATAATATGAATTTTTTAATCTGGTGCATTTCGTAGGTAGTTTAAACCAATGTTTTTATGTTTAAAATGCCTATTACAATTAGGACAATATGACAATATTTTGGGGGAGTTTATAATGTAATAAACTTCTCATAATGTAATAATTATTACATTATGAGCTCAAGATTTTATTACGTTTTGAGAAAATTACTACATTTTGAACATTTTATTACAATAATAATGTAATACTTATTACATTATGTGCAGTTATTACATTATGAGTTACTGGATGCCTTTTTAAGATTTCTCTTTTAAATCTTAATAATCTGCCATTTAATTCATGTTTTGAAAAAAAAAAAAAAAAAAAATCTGCATTGAAGAATTTAAAGCAGCTGAATGTTGTTTAAATACCTCTGCACATTGCTTGTCTCGGGACAATTTAAATTAATTTAAATGTTCTTTTTTTGAGGGTCAAGTTGTTGCAGTATTTATTTATTTTTGTTCTGTAAATGTTGGACATTTTTGTAACTTGTAATGTTATTAATAGTCCAAGAGTCTTCAATAAAAACATTCCTTTTGTAATCTTGCATCAAGGCTGTAGAATCATATCAGCGGATAAGCCCTCGTGTGTGTGTTTCTGTGTTGTCTGCTTACAGGCATTTAGAGTACCAGGATTTTGGGGCAAGCTTGGCTTCATTACCTCCATGTCAGACAATTTCTGTGGCTCCTGCAACCGCCTGCGCATCACGGCTGATGGCAACCTTAAGGTAAATGTCATTTGTGTGTGTGATGTCCCTTACACTGATATGCATTGCGCTTAAGCGTTTCATTTAGCTGTCTGATCTGTGATGGTTTGTTTTTCTGAACATGTCTGTGTTGGCACGACATTAGGTTTGTTTGTTTGGAAATACAGAGGTGTCTTTGAGGGATTTTCTGCGCTCTGGAGCAACGGAAGAGGAACTACTGCACCTCATAGAGGCAGCAGTCAGGAGGAAGACGAAACAGCATGCGGGTAAAGACAAACATACTCTGTCACACCAACTATTGGGCAAATGATTCCCAAATACTAAAAAAAATGAAATTTAAAATTTAGTATCAACATTCAGGTCATGTCTAATTCATCATTTATTTACTTAGTTTGAATGTAATGTAACTGTTTTTTCTCTGCAGGGATGTTCAATATATCTCAGATGAAGAACAGGCCAATGATCCTCATTGGTGGGTGATGTGGCTGTACGTAATAGGCTTCCCATCTCCCTCACTATATCATCAACTGGGGTGTGCCATATTGTTGAATATCTCATTATTTTCTGGGATTTTGTGTAAGGATAATCAGACAATATTTTGTAGTGTGTTGTTTTTGTAATGGTAGCTTGACTGGACAGCTGGAATATGAAAGCTTTTCATATTCTTCATATTCTGTGCGGTGGTTAGTTCACAGCAGTGACAGAAATGAACTTTTTTTATTAAGGGTGGATATTTGCCACCCTAAATGGATTTTTCCAGGTGCATTTTTACTATTGTTACCAATCAAATGAAATCAGTTTGAACAAAATCCATTTTTGCACTGCAGAAATGGCACAGACGCTACGTCATTTAGATGTAGCATGTAGTAGCATTTAGATCTATTTACGCTGCAATTACAACTGCATAAATAATACTGAGATTAATGTTTCAAAATATTTTCAATATTGAAAAATGAAGGCTACATTATGTTAGCGTCCACATTGTTATAACAACAACTATGAGATTATTCTACAATATATATTGCGCACCCCTATCATCAAGCAACATGTTTCATATATTGTATTGTTTATCACCCACCCCTGTTTAGGTTAACGTGTATACAGTCACCAGATTTTCAGCTGTGGAGGATTCACGTTTAGAAAATATTGTATTGTTGAATATGTGTGTCCTTGTCTACAGGTAGAGAATGCAACTGGCTGCTGTCAGTAGCTCTGTTTAGACACAGTCAGAAGCAGCCTCTTCCTCTGATCCACTGCATGAATTCAGCAACCTCAGCTACGACTCACTCATTAACAAATTACGTTCAACACTTTCGTGGTAATGCCCATCAGGACTACACAAGCACTTTTGTTAGTGATGCACTAGGTTTGACTCTTCTTTTTAAAAAGCATAATCGACCAAGGTTTTGTTCTACGAAAATATTTAACAATCAAAGACAAACTTGTGCAGCCTCAGAGGCACTTTGCAGTAAAGCGATGACCGAATGTTATCATCACATAAATGCTGGTGCCTTAAAAAACCCCACAGTTTCAACTGTTCATACGCACATTTTGCGCTGGGGGTCTCAGCCACCACAGCTGCAATCCAAAACATTTCCTCCCGTCCTCTTTCTGAGTGCACTACTGTCAAAGTCCAAATTTAGAGATACAGCTCTGCAGTTTGCACGGCACTACTGCAGTGAAACCCCTGAATGTGGGTTTGATTTGAAAATACCACATACAGATGCACAGTCCTCCAGCCTTGATGGAACCTCTGATCAGTTGACCCACACTGATGCACAGGGTAAAGCCTCCATGGTCAATGTGGGCGGTAAGGCGGTAACTTGTCGCACAGCCATGGCTTGTGGCAAGATCTTCCTGGGCCCAAAAGCTTTTAATTTGGTGCGTGCCAACCAACTTGCCAAGGGCGATGCACTAGCGGTCGCACAGCTAGCGGGCATCACGGGTGCCAAGCAGACCTCATCTCTCATTCCCCTCTGCCACCCGCTCCCTCTTGACCACGCCTCCATTACCATAGAGCTGCTGGAGGAAGAACATGCTGTCATCGTCAAGGCAACCTGCCAAACCACGGGCCACACAGGAGTGGAGATGGAGGCCCTGACCATGCTAACCCTCTATGACATGTGCAAGTCAGTTAGCCATGACATTGTTATTACTGACATCAAGTTGCTCAGCAAGACAGGCGGACAGAGCAGGGATTTTCATCGGTCACCTGATTCCTAAAGAACTTACAAACCACAGGCTTAATCTCACCTGTTTGAATGTAGCTACAATATTTAATTTTTTTCTCTAGAATGACATCAGTTTTCTGTAACAAAATGTGTCTTCAGATGCCTCTAGCTAATCTACTTATTGTCATTTTAACTATTCATTTGTCCATGCCCAGCATGAACTTATTCAAGACCTGACAAATGAAGAATACTTTATTTCAGTCTAGATTTATTTTGATAATGATAATGCAGCTATTGATAAAGCATTTTGTAAGTTTGTCGCCGTTTTCACCAGTTGAGCAAACTTGTATTTTCTCTGAAAGGTGTTTTCATAAATGAGCAAAAACAAACATCAAATTATTATCCTTTGAGTGAACTATCCCTTTAAACTGACCTGACAGTGTGAAGGTGTCCAAAGTGCAGTTTTATAGAGTGCTGCAGGAATTGCACATTTTGCAGGTCAAAACCCGGCAACAAGCATTTTAGCACTTCCGGTTCTTTTTTTTCTTTTTTGGTTAAAGGCCTGCAAAGTATGCTAGCAGATTTTTTTTTTTTTTTAATAAAGACTGAACGACTTAATGGTGGTGTCATTGAAGTCATGTGACTGTGCTGTAGTTTTAGAGCTTTTGTTTAGCTTTTTACTTTTGCAGAATGTATTTAGGCTTCAAAAAGTTGTTGAAGTTGTGTGAGGATTACTGTGATGAGAATCACAGTGTCCTTCATGGTTTGGCCTACAAAAATGTGTCACCACTGAAGCACTCTATTCAAAAGGCTTGCATCGAAAATTTGCACTTGGCCTAAATATGGTGTCACAGTATCCACTTTCGTTTAGATTACATTATCTCTGTTTTGGTCTCTTTCATGTAACATGAGCAGAACAGTATTTGTTACAGTAGTTTTATAAACTAATATTCTGCTTGTGTTTCGTGAACACAGCCCATATTTAAAAAAAAAAAGTTTTTCATATTCATTTAAAGTAAGGTTTTTCAAAAAAATGTTTTTGAAATGAGATACATGATGTCCTGCTGCAAAAGCACAAACTATAAATTCACCCTGTGACTTGTCTGAACAAACAAGAATACAGTGAAAAGATTAATTATACCTTTATTTTTCTTTTATACATAAAATCTGAACATTTGTCAGAATGCTGTTCAGCATAATTTTCTAATATAATTGATGTTTACAATGTGTAATATGTTCCATGTCTTAACCGCATTAGTTGTTTTGGATAAAATGTTTGAATGATGGATGTGTTTGGTAGCCAACAACTTATTTTTTGGTCAGTTGTAATAGACACAGATTAAAAAACTTTTTATAATGGAAAGTCATGCCTAAAACTGTGATGTGCTAGGGACCACAAGTTGCTTTTTGATTGGTCAGATTTATAACTCTGGTTCTTTCTGTGATCAGAAGAGGGCAGTGTTGCACTGTGAGAACCAAGTTATGCAGCCGCCAGAACTGCCTTTACTAAATGGATTTCTACCTAGTATATTCATAGTACAACGACATTTATGTGATTTAAGAACCAGCTGTACAGACGTGTAACCCAAAGTAAAAGGTTTACACAGGTGTCAGTGAAAAGTTTATTTTTACTCTACAAAATGTCACATGGAAAGGGGGTCAGGTGGCGGGGGTTGAGGGTCGGACCATAAACAAACAAATATATATATATATATATATATATATATATATATATAAATGAAAGGCTTGTCATTCTCATACAAACTATCTGACAAATATAAATCACAATATAGTTATACCATTTCTTTCATAATGCTGTGTATACATACAAAATATAGCAAAATAACTAAGGCAAATAAATAGAGCTTCAATTTACAGAGGGGTGAGGGGAATCCTCATTCCACATTCCTCAAACTTTAGTTTCACTTTTTCTTTTTTTCTCAAATTATTTTGTACAAAATATTTTGACAACTATACATCTATTATGTGAGCCCCTTGCCAAATCAACCTTTAAAATGGTGCACTTGGCACAAATACAACCTGTCAAAATCATGGGTGGAGCATTCGATGAACACATTCAACGTGTGATGCATTTCATGTCACAGATAATAATACACCAATATTATCAAAGAACCACTCCTGTGCCCCACTTGAGCCAATAGGGAAAACATCAAGTGCATTACTGGACCAAGCAGAGGTGGGAGGCAAAATATTATCTTTCAAAAATATCTAAAATATTAAAGTGACACATTTAGGCAGTTGGCATGGTGCTTTCAGATGCAGTCTTGTATATTTATCTTCTTGTAACTTACCAAAGACAATCAGTGTTCTTTATCATTCATACTACAGTTCATATGTATCTATATTCAAACCACAATCAAAGAGCTGGAAAGGACAGTTTTATAAAACAATGGAAAAGCGATTATTGGGTAAATTTACACAATCTATGAAGGCCTGATTCCTTAATTTAAAAAAAACATATACTTAGATTTTCCTTTTTCTTTTTTTTTTCTTCTCTTTTTCTATTTTTCAGCCTTTGGCTCCTCAGGTTTATGATGCAGGAAAAAGTCTGTCCTAAAAAAAAGTGCATTAAGCAACTAGCTACATATTTTCCTTTCTGTTTTGGACAATCAATCACAAGATATACAAAAAATACAAATAATAATACTGAAGATTTTAATACTCTTGTGGAGCTTAAAAGGCAGAACACTAAGGTTGTTCTGTGGAACAATGTAACTTCTAGCATCTGCAGTATCACTCTTCTCATGACAAGAATGACAGGAAATTAAAATAAATAGCCCAAAACACCCCAAATTTAATTTGGCAAGGGACAACTTGCATTATTTATAATCGTTTTTTTAGTACTTAATGTATTATTATAAAATTGTCTAACACAATGTGTCACTTCTGTTTGGTCATATTCATTTTGGTGCACAAAGAACAGTTAATCGTGCAAACCCACATTCCGAATTCTGCATGATCTCCAATTAAGCAGCTTTGCCATAAGATCTAATAAGAGCAATAATAAGGGGAATCCTTAGGAAGTGCAATCAAACTAATTACAAATGCTCAGATTTAAATGGGCAATAATTGTATTGTACAAACCTGAAATGAACTGTCTGTCGTACTAAAATACTAACTTGTAATAAATGATCTCAAGCCATGTCAAAAAAAGCGACAATACAGATAGGACTGCAATTTCTATTTTTGGTATTAAAACAAATAAACAAACAAGCAATAATATACACCTTTCAATCATTAAATCTAAATAAGTACACATGAGCTGATACAGGTGAGAAAGGAGCGAATGACTGCACTGGCCCGTTGTTATGGCACTTGTAAGCTTAGTGTTAAAAAGGTGTATATTTGGACTCTTAATAAATTATCTTACTGGCTCAAAGAAATATAGATATACCAGAAGGCCTGAACTCACAGACACCCTTTTTTGGCGCTTTTCCACTGCATGGTACGGCACGGTACAGTTCACCTTTGGGAGGGGGGGGAGGGGGGGGTTTCCACTGGGTACAGTACCTGGTACTTTTTTCAGTACCACCTCCCTGGGTTGAGGTTCCAAGCTATGGAAGCATAAAATGTGACGTGTAAACTCTGCTGATCACTGATTGGCCGGAGAGAATCACCACTACCTGCGTCATTGAACTTGCGACACGAGACACAACAGACCCGCTAGATTTAAATCAGCACAGCCAGCGAAGGATCAAAGGCAACTGTTTGGAACGAGCGCACCTTTTTTTAACAACCCAAAAATGGCTGTTTTGTGGTCTGTTGAGGAAGTACAGACGTTCCTCGTTGACAGCCGAGGAGCGGATCCAGCGAGAGCTTGATGGGGCGACGTGGAATGAAAAAGGAGATGCACCAAAAAGGAAAATTAGCACCATTTGTGTCCATATTTGTGTCCAACTATCTCTTAAAAGATAAACACAACCGCCTTATACAGAACTCCCCCTGTGACCCCATATGGACAGAGGACACAGGAAGCCTCAGACTGCTGCAATGTAACCTGCATGTTTTGATGAAAACAGTACTGAGGAGACTTTTAAAAGGGGGAAGGGGGGGAGGAGACTACATGAAAGTGCATGATTTTTATTTATTATTTTTTGGGGGAAAAATCTACATTTCCCCTTCAGATGTTTGCACTCATTGCCTTCATATCTGTGTCTATATCCATATCAGAGGCCTCTCGTTTTCCCTGTCTCTAACACCATTTTCTCTGCCACACCATGCCAACTACAAGGTCATTGTATGTACATCTGCAACCTTTGTCCTGACTACAGCTACTTAATATACATGTTATTTAAAAAAAAAAAAAAAAAACGAACAAAATATAAGAAAACCAAAGTGAGTTACATAATGTTGACCTTGAGAACAAAGTCTAAAATTCAGTGGATCTCTCTACAAATCGAAATTCTGGAGACAACTTTTTTCCAGACCTGGGTACCTAGCGTTTCTTTATACACATTTAGATAGTAAAATATGCAAGACATCATTTTGTTTAGTATAATCAAGGCCCAAAGTTTCAATATGTTAACCTGAAGAAGTGATGAAGACACATGGTAGTACTTGCTCATAGATAACTGCTTCTTTAAACAGAATTTCATGGTCCCTTACTTTCTAGAATGCTACTTCAGGGCATTTGGATAAAAGGTGCAGTTGTATATGACAGATGAAACAAATTATGAAATATAACAATCCAATAGGTTCATTTAATTTCTGCCATTAAATACACTCAGCGTATTTTTTTTAGACTTCTGGTTTTCATATTCTTTGTATGTCTTTGTGAAAGTGCTCTTCTCTCTCATCAGTATCTCCATACAGGAGGTAGTCCTCGGAATGACGTTAATGTGTAGAGGCACTTGGGGAAGGAGTATCCCAACCTGTAAGGCTGCATCCACAGTGTCATATTTCCTGTGTGGTAATTCCAACATCCAGGATTGAACAATATTTTCTTTTTTCCCTTCATTTTCAGGTTTAAGGAAGCACCAGCTGCATCTTTTAAACTCAAAAGCACAGTTGGATCCGAAGATTAGAGGTACCAAATTTCTCTTTCTCAGTCTCCTAAAATTAGAGCATGGAAATGGGAGACAGAGAAAGGATAATAACCTTGACAAGTTAGAAGTATAACCATATGGATTCTACAAGTGATCCAGATGATGTCCATCTGTAATGACTTATTGTGAGACCTTGCAGCACCAGACAGAACTGCTCTTCCACACTGGAACTCAGGTTGTGCATTTTACCACAAAAAACAGTGAGATCAGTGTGAGTGACTGTACATATCAAGGAGGAGGAACAAGCAGAAACAAGAAGCGAGAGAGATTGCAGGGCATCCTTCACATCTGTGGATAAACCAGACTATCTTACAGTGAGCCTGTCCATTGTCAGTTATTACTGGTCTGAGCAAAAGGGAAAATAGAGGGCAGTGTATGGCATTTCAAGAGAGTTCCCTGTCATCTTTAAATATAAGAAGTCTGAACTCCTTCTGACTGTATTCACTGAGGTCAATAGTTCACCTTGGTGACTGGTCTTTCACGACCCCCACCATCCGCCAGCTGGTTGACAGAGCGCTTGCGGTTGCGTTTAAGTTTAGAGTCCTTATCAAAGACTTCACCTGAGCGAAGCGCTGATACGAGATCATCAAACTCCCCCACCTCTTCTGACACACTGCTTCCAGTGCTTTTCTTTGCTCGTCTTTCTCGCTCCCGCTGGTCCTTCAGCTGGGATAAATAAATCAACAGAGATTTACATTTAAAATAGCCATTAAAATATAGGGTAAGCGGCATCTTAGTATTTTTAGTATATATAAACATATGAAATTATTATTTCCTCTGTCCAATGTAAAAAAAAAAAAAAAAGGATTTAAAGTAGCTTTAAATCAAACATCAACATTTAATAGAGGTCAGTCTTGAAAATTTCCTACAATAACAGCATCACAATACAGAAGGGCCCTAGCAGAGATGTTTTGAGATGATTCATGGTCTCATGAGTGACTATAGTGAATAAATGTGCATTTAGGGTCCTGCTACAAATTACTCCAAGGCTGTCATCACTTACGGAATGTTTTCCCTTAAGGTCCCTCAAACCTCAACATAAGATACAGCTTGAGTGAGAATTTTTTTGTTGAAATGGATTAACTTCATGTACATGGTAAAAGTGACAAAGTTGTGTATTTTTATACCCTGATAATTATGATTTATCAGATAATGTGTCCAGAGTACATTTACATTGGTCACCACTGGTCACATCAACGATTTTGACTGTCTACACTGGATGTGGGAACCAAATTATAATCAGTGACTCTGTATATGCTGGATTCAGTAGACAGATATATTTCTGACTTACTCCATGTGCTTTTTTGTTTTGAACATTGGCTTTGACACATCCAGTTTAGCCTGTTGGAGTCTGCACAGCATTAAGAATGAGTAGATTTTTAACAATGTTCTTGGTTGAGGATGAAGGAATGGAAACTACTGGATGTGACAGCAGGTCCATCACAAAGCGTAAATTACAAAAAAATATTTTATGTAAGTTCTGGTTTACAGATACTTGATACATTTTTCTATGTATTGACATTAGCCATGCAGAACATTGGTCATTTACTGACAAACGTTAAAGGAGACACGGCCCTCTTTTTGTATAAAAAACCTTCACCAACAATGCAAGTAAACTTCTAGAAAAATAGATGTTAAAGAATAGAGACCACAAAGACAGAACAACCTCCAAGCAAGTGTGAAATTATTCAAAAGTTTAACATTATCTGTGGATCCTGTAAGCATCTCTGTGTGTTCTGTGTGCATTTCTGTTTCAGGAAAAGATGTACCATGGCCTCCATGCGCATTCTCCTCTCTTCCTCCTCTTTGCGTTGCTGCATGTTCTCCAGGTCGTGTCGGGCCTCGCTGAACGACTGCAGGAAGATGTCAAAGATCCCAAAGAACTCATCCGGTTGCATGCAACCTTCCTCCTCTCCAAAATGCTTCAGAGACTTAGAAAACTGAATTGAAGAAGAAAGAGGAGAGTGATACAGTAACTTAATGAGGATGAGTGTGGATTGGGCTGGAAAACACAGAGTGGAAAAGCATGATTGGCAGAACAAATGCAACACATGGTGCAAACCATAACTTGGAAGATTTCATTGTGTACCACCCTTGAGAAGGTAGCTTATTGCCAGTGTTGCCAACTTAGTGACTTTTTCACTAGAGTGAGGTTGTTCTGTCTTTCTTTCTTTCTCTTTCTTTCTTTTGTTTTTTTATGAATTGCCTAGTGACAAGTCTAGCAGCTTCATGGACAAACCTTATCTAGTTTTCGAGGCTTGCAGGTATGTTGTCATGTAGTGACATTTAGCAAACATGTTTTAGCTACTTTACACTGAAAATATTCAGCAACAGTGCTACTGCTAATGTTGGGTAATATTACTCTCAGAAAAAAAAAAGGTACAAAAACTGTCACTGGTGCAGTACCCGTTCAAAAGGTAGCCTACATTTTTGTACCTTATTAACCCCTAAAGCAGGGGTGGTAAACTCAGCTCCTAGAGGGGGACTGTCCTGCAGAGTTCAGCTCCAAACCTAATTAAACACACCTTAACCAGCTAATCCAAGGTTTTAAGGAGTGCTAGAAACTTTGCTAGAGTTGGTTGGAGGTAAACTCTGCAGGACAGTGTCCCTCCAGGTGCTTGACACATCTGCCTTAAAGGTAGGCTACTGTACATGTCTTTTTAAAAGGGTACAGCCACAGTGACAGCTTTTGTACTATTTTTTTCTGAGACTTTCATAGACATATCATAGACATGCTCCACCATCCTACATCTTCAGTGCATTGTTAATCTCTACCACATTTGCCACCAAAACACACACAGTTTTGTCTTCCTTATGTGTGCATGATGTAATATGTCATGCCTGGTTTGATGACTATATGGACTCTTGTCAGAACCAGCTGTCTGCTTCATGGATGCTGAGACAGGAAGATGAATCCTGTTCACTGTGAAAGCCCAGAAATCACAAACCCCTTCACTTTGGGAAGTAAGTATGCAATGATCTTTCAGAACTGATATGCTAGTCATTAGTACTCTTTGTTTCGTTTTGGAACAGATATTACAAAGATGTTTTGATTTCTATTTAAAAATGGACTGCCTGAGCTACATAATCAAACTGTACACAGATGTTGTGGCTGAACGTTTGTGGTAAACTAAATGTACATTCGCAAAACGTGCATCCTCTTTTACTGTGGTTTGGCTTACCTTAATGTTCTTTCCCTCATCATCCAACAAATCTCACTCCTGAAGCCTAAATATAAGCCGCTGCAGGCAACTGTCCATATTTCCAGAGGCTATGTAATACGTGAAGGAACAAGCTAACGATAAGCAACTTATTTTTGAAGTAATTGGGCTATGTTGGTGGTTAGATTAGCCTGTTTGTAGCTAGCTAAATTAAGTTCGCTGTAGAGCAGGACGGAATGCATTTGTATCTGCTGTAAATTATGGTGTTCCAGTTTAAATGGTGATTACCGCGTGAGGCTACTGGGTTTTTTTTGTTTTGTTTTGTGTGAGGCTGCTGTTGCGATAGCTATGAAGATTGTAAGTTTTGTAAGTATTGCTACATTAGTTTGCTACCATTTGCAAAAATGCTCCATAGTCTCACATATCAGTAAGCTATTACTCTGACATGAAGTCGATTTAAGAACTGTTTGACCTACAAGTAAAGCATACCATTTAATGTACAGTAATATTAGTATCACTCAGCTCAAGTGGAGGCAGCGCTAAGTCATAGCGAAGTGTCAGCCTGTAACAGCCTGTTTCAAGACTGAGAAACACCTTACGTTGCCCGTCAGCTGCTTCAAAAATTTGAGTGCTGAAATGAAGGTTTACAGTGGTTTATTTGCCCTGACTAAGTTCATGTAACATCTTAACAAAAATCCTTGTTGATTGTAGACTGTAGTTGTCGTTCAAACGTCTTTTAATCATATAAAGGTGTTTATCCTTGAATGGGCACTGCAAAAAATGCTTTCCTACTTAGATTTTGTCTTGTTTCTAGTCCAAATATCTAAAAATTCTTAAATCAAGAAGCATTTTCTAGACAAGTAAAAATTGTCTTGTTTTAAAAAATAAAATAAAATAAAAAATTATGTGTTTTTCCTTAAAACAAGCAAAATAATCTGCCAATGGGGTAAGCAAAATAATCTTATTTCAAACCAAAAACAAGATTTTGACTTTTGTTCTGAAAAAAAAAAAGAAAAAAAGATTTGATTTAAGAATTATTAGATTGTTGGACTACAAACAAGACAAAAAAAATGTAAGAAAAGCATTTTTTGCAGTGTGTAAGGGGGGTAGGGGGGTTAGTTTAGTTTGTCACCTTTTTCACCCCTGACAAGTTTGCACCCCTGTACCATTTTGAGGGCATATGCAGTCCTGGGGCTATGGAAAGAATCTTAAAATCTGTACTTAAAATCTCAAACTTTAGGTGGTGAGTCCCCTAACAACTACTGCACAAGCCATCAGAGGAGGTCATCTCAGTGTTGACAATATTCTACCATTGTTCTCAGCCGTAATGTTTTTGTTCATTTTTGCCCACCTCAGATGACAGAATCACTTACAGGAGTTGGAATTCTGACCCGTCGAGGGCAGCAGGAAGAGGCAGATCTGTCTGGAAAGCACAGGGAGGCCTTTGTGTCCAAATAACTCATAGAGCTTCAAGGTCAGCCATTTCTCATTGAAGTCTCTCTGAACTTTTATGGCTTTACTAAGTAAATAATAATGGTGGACAGGGTTAAACTGACAGTTCTGTTCTAGGGAGTGGAGCTCGGTCTGCCTAGTGACCAAAACATATCCCTACTCACACTTTCCACCACCACAAAAAAAGCCCACTAACACACTCATAAACACACATGGACAAATCCCAAATGTATTCCCAATGGCTTTCAGAATGGTTTTCTTTCATTGTATTTGAGAGTTGGGGACATACCATAGCGGGGGTGGAGTTGAGACCAAGCCACATTTCAAAAGAAATAAATCCCCTCAAACCCTTGAGTTAAAACCCTGAGAAATTTAGGACAGGCTGCCGGGATTCCCCAGGATGTTTAAGTCATCATGCCGAGCCAGGAAGGGTACACAAAGCCCTCTCTTTTCTCTCTGTCTTTTTCTTTCTTTCTCACTCACTCCCTATTCCTTCATCCTTTTAAGATGTCAGGCTCCGGCCCATGCACAGGGTTGGCAGAGCTCAAAACGATAGAGAAGAGGGGACGGGAAGGCCTGCTGGGCTTCTCTAGAGAGGGCCTATACTTCCATGATTCTCTAAAAAAGCCCAGCTCCACTCTACTGTGGACCATTCAAAGATCCTGTTCTACCCTTAACAATAAGTCTAAGGTCATATTGGAGAAAACACTTTCAGCCTTAGGCACTGAGGCCAGGCCTCTTGTTTTCTCTCTGTCTCTCTGCCAAGGAACCTTTGTGAGATTGTATCTAGCTAAAATGAAACCCTTTCTTTTGGAATGCGGGATGAAAAATGAATGTGACAATAGCTTCATTAGAATGGGTATTTAAGGATGGGGGTTAAAAAGTAAGGGTAATGAATGTGACTGAATAATTAAGTGATGTTACCTTATCTTTGGCTTCAGCGAGTAGTTCCTCAAGTTCAGAGAAGCTGAAGCTAGCGACTGTGATGAAGTCACTGACCACTGGGACAAACTTGTCTCCCCAGTCACATGTTCGACTCTGCTGGTATCGTAACTCCTGATGTAAACAATAAAATTTTGATTCAAAAATAATTTTTTGTTGTTGTTGTTGTTCCTAATTAAATCTGACTACAGATGTTTTGTTTTTTACTGATAAACTGTCTTTCTAGGAAGTTGTAGGAGCTGTAGGGTTTTTAAATCAGAATCAGAAAGTAAATAAAATAAACATGTTAGGCAATTTTTATATTCTTTATATTCCTATTCTTTAATATCCCTTTTTTTCACTTCCAGACAGTTTTTTAGGACTAGTGTGACAAAATAAAGACCAAAGTGACATGTATTAGTTGTGTAACTGTAACTTCAATGTAGTTAGTTCATTAACCAGCAAATTAGTAACATTTTCTGACAAAGTCAATCAACAGTACACAAAATAGAACAAGTTTACATATCAAGGAATTATTTGAATACAAAAAATGTGTACTGTTATCATGCCAAACATTTATTATATAATGCAATGATTTTGGAGTTTTCACTGAATGCAACTATATTTATTTCAAGTGTCCAAACACAAGTAAATTTGTGGGTGAACTCCATGCAGCCAATATCCACAAAAGTTGTTTGTATAAAGCTTCTTTACTAGCAGAAAAAAATCAGTAGCTGACAAACCACTGTCAAAGAGTGTTGCAACAATGAAAATAATAATAGTAGTAATAATAATAATAAAGGGGTATATCAGTAATGTTTCAGGGTACCTCTGATGAGAACGCTTTTAGCTGGAGGAATAAATGATGGATGACTCACCGCCTCCAGAGCTTTTAGGCCACTCCTAATGATGAACACTTCCTTCTCCAGCTCAGCCAGACTGTGGGAGTAACAGTAAGGCTGTGTTCGAAATGGCATACTTGCTTACTGCTTACTGCCCAGTACACAGTGCATACTGCCTACTATTTTTTAAAGAATAGTGTGTGAAACA
>JAFVLL020016077.1:0-63548 GCA_021397915.2 Tor tambroides
CATTTCAGAGCAGAATTATAATGCAACTCATGCTAAAAGTGCTCAGTGTCAAATCTTGATCCATCTATGTTTGTAATGCTGCTCCTGTTTTTTTTTTTCTTTTGCGATTTAATTGTTTAACATATTGAAAAACTCAAATGTCCTACCTGAAAAAGTTACCTGGAAAAGCTTGAGTTGCATGACTCAAACTTGGCAGATTGCATGAGCTTCCTCAATACAAAATAGTTTATCATAGCAATGTTTGGCTGTTCGCTCATAGCATTCTCTCTTCCCTAGGTTGTGATGCCTAGCAATTCCTGGAAATGGAACATTTAATCGAATGTCAGACCTCTCCTCAGGTCAGTTATCTTTTCCCCTGAAACTGCAAACATGTATCAATGCTCGTTCATTAAATTTGTTACTTTTGTTTGTTCTTTGTAGTTTTAGTCCATCTTAATTCTGATGAGTCAAAGCTTTCCAAATCTGCATGTTCTGCAAGAAGCGCTAAATGGCACAAAGTTGCACTTCCCTAATGTGCTTGCTTCCAGTTTCCACTACATACTCAGCTCTATAATTACTGGTAGCTCCAGTGGCTTAATGTGATGAATGGACTCATCATGGAAGATGATTTAGATCTCTCAGAGTTGTGTGTTTGCTTCTCCCTCTTGCTTGCTTTGCTGATCAACTTGTAATTCTCCTACAGGAAAAGATTAGCGTTTATTCGCAGTGTAAGAGCAATCTTACCTTTTGAACACCAGCTGCCTTTAAGGAACCATGGACAGTCTGACTGAACGGCTTCTGAACAGTGTGGAATGGCAGAAATCGATCTTCCTGTCGGCTAAAGTTTGAACCAGCAACTTCTTAATGGGTTAAAGTGGAAAGTTCTTGGTATTGTTTATATTGGCTCTCCAGTCGTAACGCAAGGTCATTTTCTCTGTACTGAAAGTTTCGCTTTACTGTTCACCTCATCAAGTGCTTTCTAAGCACACTTTGGTTGAAATGTTCATCTTTAAATTGACCACTTCTGCTCATGTTGGCCAAGAAATCATTTTAACAAGCTCGAAAAATTCTGTCCGGGCTCTCCAGACATCTACCTCAGACAATACTCCAGTGCTTTATTCTGCAAGACAAGCATGTCTTCCCCGGTTCCTTGCTTGGAGGAACGTACATGCTAATTTGGAGCTGTCCGGCCCCTATCTCTTAGCACAGACTTTGTCCGTTAATTGCCATGGTAATTTTCATCGTGCTCTTGAGTAGATATGTTTGAATGGGTTTATGCTGGCGGAGCTCTCTTGCAGTTTCTATGAATCACAAATGAATCTTGCATCTGATGAACCAAGCACAAAAAGCTCCAGGGGTTTGCAGCGTAGCGTAACGGTTGATCTAAATCATACTAACGTTTTTTACCTTCTGGATAAAGGTCTTTCTTGCCCTAATTGAGAGCTTTCCATAAATTCTGCTTTGTTTTCTAATCCTCGCTGTGTTTGGCACTGTGCATGTGTATGTGTTGCTGTCAGTGTATGTTGCTGTAGCTTTCATCTCTTGCTCATTCCTCCCTCCCCTCCAGCACACACAGGATTCGAGCCCGTCATTCTGACCAATTACCGCCGCTGACAGTGTGTCCGTCCCCCTGCAGAGCCACCACTGGTTGCCGACTGGCTAACAGGACTAATGCTTTATTGCATTAGAGACAAATCAGACCTCGGCACAGATTTTAATAAGCATCAGCCACCACTCAAGTGCCATCGAACAATTGGAAATGGGTGCGCGTGGGTAGGAGGTTGACCAGTTTGTATGCAGGCTTCACTGTAATGAGAAATTGCAAAAGCAGATAATGGAAATATTTAATTCATTTCCCAGACAGATGCTTATAGGGGGTAAAGAAAACTACTCTCGAGGAGGAGGAAATGTTCAAACCCACTGTGTGCACTTAATGGGTCTTTGTTTACATGGTCATATCTGTTTGCGTGGGACATGTGTGGCCTACAGCTGCTGGGGGAATGCCTCTGGGGTAATGTGTAAGGCATGTGTGGCGGTCTGAAACTGGGGGATTGTGGCTTGGCAGCTCTTTCCTCTTAACACACATTGTGCATGCTGAAAACAGGAACCATGGCTTTGGGAATGCAAATGAAATGCAAAATGCTTACACCACTGACTGTCTGTCTTCCTGCATGGCTATTTTGCTAGTTTCACACCTAACCAGTACACACTCTCCAGGGAGTCAGGGTTTTGAGTGCACGGGGAGGAGTTGTGATGGTTTCTGGCTCGCGTTCTGGAGAACCGTGGCCGCTGGCCACCTCCTTTAGTGTGAAATGCTGGTAATAACTAAGCCTCCTAAAGGTCTCTCTCAATGTGCTGTGATGAAAATGAATCAAATCCATCCATGTGGAATCTGGCTTGAGTAATCCGTAGCCCTCTAGGACTAAAAGTTGGACACCTCCACCTTGGCTGTCGCTGAAGTAACATTCCATTGCATGTTTTCCAACATCCACATAAGCAGACGCACCTAACACAATGTCGGGAAACCATGGGAATTGCTTGGGATTAGTGATGAAATACAAGTGCCAGGAGTCTGTATTCTTTTGTTTTCCTAAGGAGATTGATGAGCCTGTATTTACAGTGCAACTAAACTGGATTTGAGCTTATTGAAGTACCTAGCTGTTGGCCTTATTCTCAGTATTAGCAAACTAAAGCCTTTGGGGTCAGAGAAACCGTTTGGTGACTTGGGGGAGCGGACAGAATTTTTCGTTACATTTGAAAGTCATTCAAACTTGTTTGGTAAGTTGGTGCATCCAAGAGCACTCGCACACAGCCTGCATATTACGTTTGACTACAAAGAGAATACTTAACTTCACAGATGTTTTTACCTGTTTTGTAATGTCAAAAATAAAAAGAAACTGAATTCAAGAAGTGGCTCCTATGTGTCTCTTTCAAAGTTTGTCTTCATGTCTCTTGACAGCTTGTTTTCCTCAAGGTTTCAGAATGGACTACAATGGACTCTCATACAACAATGGTTTATAGTAAAATATATCAGTATAAAATATACAGTGCACTAACTTCTTGAATGCTAAAGAAGGAAGCAATGTCTTTATGAAATGTTACTGTAATTTGACTTCGTTTTCATTGTAGGTGTCAGTGGCTCGCTTGTCTCTGTTTTTTTGTTTTTAGCCATGAAACTTTTGTGCTTTAAAGCAAAGGTCTTCAACCCTGTTTCTGGAGACTCACTGGCCTGCAGAATTTAGCTTCAACCCTGTTCAAACACCTGAACCAACTAATCAAGGTCTTCAGGATTGCTTGAAAATCTATAGGCAGGTGTGTTGAAGCAGGTTGCAAATAGACTTTGCAGGGTGGTTGGGCTGTATCCAAATCCACTCGCTATACAAGGAGTGTCCAATCCTAATTTTAGCTCCAACCCCAATAAAATACACCTGAACCAGCTAATCAAAGTCTTACTAGGCATATTAGAAACTTCCAGGTAGGTGTGTTGAGGCAAGTTGGAGCTAAAATCTGCAGGGCAGTGGCCCAGGACTGAGTCTTAACACCCCTTCCCTATACCCTCATTCAGAATTCCCTAGGTTACAACACTAATACAGGTACATCTCAATAAATTAGAATGTCGTGAAAAAGTTTTTTTTTTTTTCTTGTAAGTTATTTCAAAAAGTGAAACTTTCATATTTTAGATTCATTGCATGTAAAGTAAAACATTTCAAAAGTTTTTGTTTTAATTTTGATGATTAGAACTTACAGCTCATGAAAGTCAAAAATCAGTATCTCAAAATATTAGAATATTTACATTTGAGTTTCAATTAATGACCATCCCTACAGTATAAATTCCGGGTATCTCTTGTTCTTTGAAACCACAATAACGGAGAAGACTGCTGACTTGGCAATGATCCAGAAGACAAACATTGACACCCTCCACAAAAAGGGTAAGTCACAGAGGGTCATTACTGAAAGGTGTGGCTGTTTACAGAGTGCTGTATCAAAGCATATTAAATGCAAAGTTGACGAATTTGGGTAGGAAAAGGTGCACAAGCAACAGGGATGACTGCAAGCTTGAGAATACTGTCAAGCAAAGCTGATTCAAAGACTTGTGAGCTTCACAAGGAGTGGACTGAAGCTGGAGTCAGTGCATGAAGAGTCACCACGCTCGCTACCAAGCCATTTCTGAACCGGAGACAACGTCAGAAGCGTCTTACGTGGACTGTGGAGAAAAAGAACTGGACTGTTTGTCAGTGGTCTAAAGTCCTCTTTTCAGATGAAAGTAAATTTTGCATTTCATTTGGAAATCAAAGTCCCAGAGTCTGGAGGAAGAGTGGAGAGGCACAGAATCCAAGCTGCTTGAAGTCTAGTGTGAAGTTTCCACAGTCAGTGATGATTTGGGCTGCCATGTCATCTGCTGGTGTTGGCCCACTGTGTTTTTGAAGTCCACAGTCAACGCAGCCATCTGCCAGGAAATTTTAGAGCACTTCATGCTTTCTTTTGCTGACAATCTTTATGGAGATGCTGATTTCATTTTCCAGCAGGACTTGGCACCTGTCCACACTACCAAAGGTACCAAAAGCTGGTTCAATGACTATGGTGTTACTGTGCTTGATTGGCCAGTAAACTCGCCTGACCTGAACCCCATAGAGAATCTATGGGTATTGTCAAGAGGAAGATGAGAGACACCAGACAATGCAGATGAGCTGAACAACAATGCAGATGAGCTGAAGGCCACTATCAAAGCAACCTGGGCTTCCATTACACCTCAGCAGTGCCACAAACTGATCACCTCCATGCCACGCCGAATTGAGGCAGTAATTAAAGCAAAAGGAGCCCCTACCAAGTATTGAGTACATATACAGTAAATGAACATACTTTCCAGAAGACCAACAATTCACTAAATTTTTTTTTTTTTATTGGTCTTATGACGTATTCTAATTTGTTGAGATAGTGAATTGGTGGGTTTTTGTTAAATGTGAGCCTAAATCATCACAATTAAAAGAAGCAGACTTAAACTACTTCAGTCTGTGTGCACTGAATTTATTTAATACATGAGTTTCACAATTTGAGTTGAATTACTGAAATAAATGAGCTTTTCCACTACATTCTAATTTATTGAGATGCACCTGTATAGTCCCTCGAATGAAAACGAGTGAGTTGGGCAATTGAGCCTTCTGGTAATACAATAAGAGTGCATGGGTGTTCTCCATTGGCCAGCCATTGATTGTTCGTTGGTTGTACACTTGTAAATGAGGTGCATTATGGGACTGAATGAGTACAATCGATAATGTCCACAGTGGTTTTGGGCATCACTATAAATGGATGTAGTTAACCCTTAACTAGTTCACTATAAAATGTTGACGAGGTGACGAGGAGCAGGGTTGAAGACCTCTGATTAAAAAGAACCTTTATGGTTAAGTTCTATGAATAGCATCTGTTGCATGCCGATTACCACAGAAAACCATGCTGGCTCATACCTCCGATTGTTAAATCAGCAGAAATGTGTTTGCAGTGGATGTCCGTGAGGCAGCTGTTGTATGGATTCCCCATAGACTTCCATTGTAAGTGCAAGCAACATTCAGACAGTCTGTGTAATAACTACTTGTCCTGCTGGTTGCTGTGCTGAGCATGTTTTGAAACCAATAAGGATGAATAAGATGTACATCATGCGGCCCTCATGAATAACTGAAGACTCCCATTCAGTCTTGAATACTTTTAATCCACAACAAGGATGTGCTTTCACGAGCTGGGCACTTAGAAAACTGTTTAGATCAAACCTTGATGGAAGCAGGGTCTGTTGAGAAATTGTGGTGTTTAATGGAATGTGTGTTTAATATGAGGGCGCTCAGATATCTGGTGCAACAGATAAGAATCAATGAGACATGCAGGGCACTACACAGCTTGAAGGGAAGTAGGCGCCGGTCTGCCCTTTGGCTGTGCTCAACAAGCATTAAGTTCTAGAGGAAGTATCATGTCTTAAGGTGTCTTCAAACAGTCAAGTTATGAATGCTCTGTGCCTGCTCAGTATAAAGATGCAGTGCTGCATAAAATCCAGACTAAATTAGGCCTTCTTCAACCCACCTCATCCCTTAGTATCAAAGTATTCAATTGTAATTTCTCATGTAAATGCATTCATGCCACCTGTGAGCTGTATTAAACAGTCTGTATAAAGCTACCAAAATGCCACTTCAGAAACCCATCTATGCCACATTTGCGCTGTAAATTTGGCATTATTGGTGATAAACTTGGTGTTGCAGAAGAACCTTTGCATCGAGTCTTCATGTATTTATAGATGAGTAATTGCTTCCATCCTTGTGTTTTCAGAGCATAGTTTGGCAAAACTAAATGACTAAAAAGGAAACTGTTCTCATTTTGACCTACAACCCACGCCGACGGTACAAATCCGCCCGCTCTCATCCTTCCTCTTCACTGGTCTGCTGCCAGTATGTTCGCTCTGAGTGAGACTGAAATGGCAGCAAAGCCTCAGGAGCATTTTCATGTGGAAAGTAGTTGCAGTTGATGCAGTTTGTTTTTTATCGTTAGTGTTTCCAAGTGAATCCGCCTCCTCAAGCTAACCCCGGAATCACCTTTTAAAGATTGTTTCTTGTTGGGAATGTAGTTTAAACCCAACGGTCTGTCACAGGTCACCGCTGCGGACTACGTTGACATGTCCGTGCACACTGCTTCTCTTCTTTCCTGTTCACATGGAAACCCTGGGCCTCATTAGCTCCCGCACTTGACTCCAGACCCCTGTCTGCGCTTCCACGGGAGTGAATCCCTCGGAAGCAATTTAGGGCTCGATATAAATCAATTTTTATGTTAAATAGTTGCCTTGGAAGGAGGTGTGGGGGTGGGGAAGTGTGCGCTTTACCGAGTCGTAGGCTTCCCACATGTCCCTTGTGCTTTAGTCACAACGCTGACCACCGCAGGCTGTCTCTGCCTTCCTCTCTCTCGCTCTCTACAGGTCTTAGTAATTCACCTCGCTTGCTCATACTCTCCTGCCAACCTGCAGTTTTCTTCCTCTTCCTCTCTCTGGTCTCATGTTTGACCCTCTGCGGTTGTTGTGCCTTGCCTTTGGCTCAGCTCTAATTTTAGTAGGATTGAAGAAAGTCTAGCAGGGGGAGGGCGAGGGGTCTTTCTGCAAGACTCAGACTTCCAACCTAATTACCCATCCTGTTACCTCAGTATCAGCCTCCCTGCAGCAAACCCAGCCGGCGGACGCAGCAGTGACTCAGTCACCTCTCCATAGATCAGAGCTTTTCACTGAGAATAAGGGTCGGATTCCAGTGCAATTGCCATTTTGGTATTGGAGTGGCAATTGAAAGCGTAATTCAGGTAAATTGGAGGTATGATGGATATTTTATTGCATACCCACCAAAAATTTAAAAGGAGACAAATAGAAAGTGAATAGATGTATTTTTGATGCATTCAAGAGAACAGCGATCTATATGCATAATTGGCGTCACAATGACAACAATTTGTAGTGACAGAAAATACATTCCAATAAGAGCTGCCAATTTGAGGTGACATGCAATCGTGACTGTGCTTGATGCAGCAATGTTACATACCTGTAACAGTATAGAATGACGCCAGCAAAACCACGGTCATGGGTTTGATTCAAATTATATATGTATAGCTTTAATGTAGCGTAAATTGCTTTGGATAAAAGCATCTGCCAAGGGCAAAAATGTTACATTAGATTTGAATAGCTGATTAATCAAACAATGGTCGGTATATCAGTCAGTCTCTAAACCTTGCACCATATTATACTCAATTTGTCATCAGGGAGACTATTGGTCTAGCAATTTTAGCCTTATTTTCCCTTTTGCCTAAGGGGAACCAGGATACTGCAGTAAGCTTTTGAATACAGAATTTATCATTCGCATTAATCTAAGTATTACAATGAAGTTTTAATAGACTTGGTGATGAGAGGTGTATGTTTGTAATGGCACCTATTTTAGCTCTGATTTTCCACTTGCAGACAAAATTAATGGAGATCATGTCAAAAGGACAAAATTGGAGGCAAATTTGTGCTCATTCACATCAGTGATCGCTATGGCTGAATTGACAAGAATGCGATCTGTGTGAATTGCTGGTTTGTCTGCAATATCTAGACCCATATCCAGGTTTGGTAGTGTGAAATATTTTGATTGGAATGGTTTTAAAAAAGGTAGTTAGCCAAGTAGCTAAATCCAGTGTTTGATAAATTTATACTACATACAGTGATAACAATTTACATACAAGTTTAGTGTCTACTTTCATACTGTAACAAGTGGAAAACAGTATGTGAGATGAATACTATGTCAAAATTCATAGTATTTGAAAAGTACCCAGATGACTTACTACTTCTAGCGATTCTGAAGTATGCATCTGATGGACATTTTACAATACACTATGCCATGAGGTAGGTAACATTACAAAGCCAGCATGCCAGATGTAGTACATCCATACTGCTGCTGTACTTCGACAGCATGCAATTTTGGATGCACCTAAGGACACAAATTGATGGATGAAGTCAGACAAGTGGAGCATAATGCTAGAAATGCTAAGGTCTTGGGTTCGATATACAGAGAATAATTAAAATGCTAAAAAATGTATGCCTTGAATGCAATGTACATCACTTTGGATAAAAGCATCTGCCAAATACATAATGTAAAAAAGTGACTCTTTTCATTTACATGAATCATCTGAGTGAGCTGATTCATGAGAATGAATCTGGCTTTTCAACGCTTCATATAAGAGAGTGTAAGAATAGACCACTGAAGTAAGTGCATTAGATTATCCCTTAGATGCTCAAAACATTATTAGCATCAGCTTTTGGTTGTGCTACACTGCTTAAGCAGTACTGAAAATGCTAGACTATTATGAAAATAGCTGAACTACTGTAACACTACTGAGAAATTTAGTTAAGTACTTTTAGTTAGTTACGACTTATTTTTGAGTGAACTCTTCCTTTGAAGCAAGCATGAAAATTGAAAGCCTTCAGTTTAATTGCATATGCTTTGCCTTTCACATGAGAACTTGTATATGGATACTGTAATACTTCAATACTTTGGACACGGTTAATGTGTTGTTTCACCTTAATTTAACCGAATACATTGCCCTGGAAGACTGCGCATGGAAGCAGTACCCTGCTTTCACATGACTTGGCTGCGGCGACCCTTTTAATCAATGCTTGGAGCGTGCTAAAACACCTCAAAGCATCGTCCTCCTCCACCGCCAAGGCCAGCGAGAAAGAGGTTTGAAGAATGTACTCTTGGAAATATTCCTACTTTAGGTAATAGAATGTGTCGACTGTTGCTGCCTGGCTTTCTCCCACCCTCTCGAGCTGTCAAACCGAATTGAGTCACATCTGTTCTCTTCATTCCTTTGAAGACGAAGAGATGAGTTTGGCAAATCAACCAGCTGCCTGTAGGGAAAGCCAGCACCTGTCACGAGGGATGTCATTAGCCACCGACTAGACAATCCTGTCTGCATCTCAGCCTCCATCCGTAGCGTCCCTCACTCGTCTAGCTCACCGCGGATACCTGACCCATCATTCTCGGCGTCCCACTCTCGGTTTTAAGCTCTTTTGCTGGCTCTGCTGTCTCTATCTGTTTTGTCTCCATTTAGCCCTCTCTATCTCTCTTTGTGCAGCGCTCTGTCTGACAGGCTGCCTATTTCTGAGTCGCAGCATGGCCAGGCTCACGCTCCTGTGGGCCCGCTCATTTTATTGATCTCTCTCAAGTCTTTTCTGTCCTCGTTAGTGAGAGAGAGCCGGTCGGGGGCTCGATGCTGTAGTACCGCAGGCTTCTCTTTTGCTGGTTGAGAATCCAGTCCAAGTCGTGATTGATGATCTCAGTGCTTCTGCTGGCGTTCAATGAGTTGGTACCCCTGCCCAAGGGTTTCATTCAAGATTCTGGTGCGGGGACGTTGTAGAATTAAAACCGTTTTGCTGTTTCTCTTGCCTGCGTAACGTCGGTTCGTCAGATAAAGTGGGCTATTGTGGAAGATAAAGCTCCTTTGATGATGAAATGGCTGCCGGGCTTGTGAGCAGAAGGCCAGGCTTTTGCCTCTGTAGGGATTCTGCCACACGTTCTACGGGTCATGTGTCTGAAACGGGCTTGACCGGAGGGAGGTCCGCCACGATTGTGCAGTGACCTGAATGGAGGGTGCGATTCAAAAGGGGAAGAGCATCGCTAGTTTGCGAAGAGCTGGACTTTGAATTCTCTCTTATTCCCCATCTGAATAAAAGAATTGGGAGGATGAAGCTCACATAGAAGTGTCATACTATATACTACAGAATGTAAAAAAAAATTGCATATAAAATTTTACAAAATTAGCATATACAAAATTAAGCCTTTTTTGCATTGACGTTATTTTCATGACAATATAAAAATATAATTAATGTTATTTAATATTCACTTATTAAATATTGATTTCTATTAGTCACTTATCAATTAAATGACACTTTTCCATTGAAATGACATTGAGTAATATTTTTTATGATGAAAAACTGAATCTTTAACTATTGTGACAGAATCACTGAGTCAGTGAATGGAACGGGATCAGTCTGATTCATGAATGAATCATTCAGACTATTTTTTTTTAAATTCACTGAAATAGCAGTACTTATCCCACGAACTACACAAGTCCTAGGATGAATGTCAATACTTTTAGTGAATAATGAATTTAAAACTAGCTTCAGTAGATTTTGAATTGCACACAAGTTGATTTCTTACACTTTTATGGTGCTTTTGTATCCTTTAATATTTGATTATTTTTGGGTGCACTAACCCTGTCCTTTTAACAGTATTTATTTGTTTATTTTACTCAAAACATGATTTCTTTTAACTTTTTGTGTTTTTGAGGGGTTTCATTATAGCCAGGATATTTCTTTGACAGTGTTTATGAGTTTCAGTTGTGTATACTTGACTTATCACTATCCGTTCACTCTTTTTTGGTGTCTCTTTGCTCTTTTTGTCCCCTACTTTCCCTGTCCTCCATAAATAGTGCAGCAGCATGCTGTTGTGCTATGTCTTCCAGCGTCACTGTCTGTGTGGGCCTCAGGCTGAGTCTGTTCTGTGGCCCATAGTGGCATTAACACTCCCGCTGAGCTGAACACACACACTGCACCAGCACTAGCACAGCTGGCACTTTACAGTCAAACTCCTGACAAGACCAACCATGGAAATAAACACGTACATTGTTCTCTGGATGTCTGTGTGTTTTGTTTCTTCTCATTTTTTTCTCTTTCAGACTGTCTGACAGGATGACAAGGCTATACGCCGCACTAAGGGTGGAGGTCTTCGCTTACTTGCCTACTAATGAGATGGTTCTCTCTATCTCTCTTGCGTCCTTCCCTCTGAAACCCCTCCAGGCTGGGTTTTAATCTTTTGTAAAGGAATCTTGGCATCAGTCCTACCTTTGTAGTGTAGCCACTTGGCTGTTTGTGGAGTTTCTGGAATTGGGTGTGCGATATATTTCACTGTCATAACTAGAATACACTCCCATCCCTGGTTTTGTTAAGTAACTAGTTTCTACTGGTTCACTTCAGATCCCAAATTTGTGGGAAATTTATCACATTACCAGTATATATCTATATTATAGACTTGTTTTTTAGATTTATAGTTAGATTTATAAGTATGAAGTTGGTTTTCATGCTCCTAACAGTCAATAATTCATTATTGTTGTGCCAGTGTAGTTGGAGGTTTTCATTTTTGTTTTGAAAGATGCAAGGATGCATTAAATAGATCAAAAGTGACAGTAAAGACAAAATGTTACAAAATGTTTTTCTATTCATCGAAGAACAGTTTTGTATCACAGTTTCCACATAAATATTATGCAGCACAACTGTTGCCAATGTTGATAATAATAAGAAATGTTTCTTGAGCAGCAAATCAGCATATTAGAATGATTTCTGAAGTTCTCATGTGACACTGAAGACTGGAGTAATGATGCTAAAAATTCAACTTTGCATCGCAAGAATAAATTACATTTTAAAATATATTCAAACAGAAAGCAGCTACATTTTTGTACAATTTCACAATATTACTGTTTTACGGTATTTTTGATCAAATAAATGCAGCCATGGTGCATAAGCATAAGAGACATTATTACAGTTTTCTCATCGGTCCGTATGTATGTATTTATTTATGTTTGTTAAAATCTTTGTTATGATTTTGTTAGATATTTTAGCAATCATGATTGCAGTATGCTGTGACTGACCAATCAGATTCAAGTATTCCTGAGAGCTGTGTATATAATATATAATTTGAGCATGTTAATCGTTGTCTACCCTTCATTATACGCTCTATTAATTTGACAGTTAGAATACTGAATTATCAAATATTACCAAGAAGATGTTAGCACCACATGGTAATTATCACTTGTCAATGTTAGAACTTGTCAGTACCAGTAACATGACACAGTAATCTTGTCAGGCTTCAATTTACCTCTTGAGAAAGCAATACTGCATGGTGTAGTCGAGCCGGTCTGCAGGGTCATGTCTGTAGCACCATCAAAATAATCCTTCTGAGATTCACAGTTTGTCATTTTACGAACGCACCAACTTACATTGTAAGAAATCAATGCAACCACAGTTTTCATCGTTTCAAGCTCTCCACACATTTTTATATAGAAATTGATATAAACTCTTGAATATAGACTTAGAAAAGAAAAAAGCTCTGTGCCTGAGATTTTCTCTCTCTCCCTCCACCTTTTAGCAGCTACTTGCACAATCGATCAGTTTGAAATTGCTGCCCCTCAATTATGCAGCGTGTATGTTTTGAAAAGCAAACATCCAATTTGTGAACCGTTTTGCTTGACCTCACAGTTGATGTGGCCCCTTTTGACCTTTGATCTCTGACATTTTCTATTGCTTTTTATTGGATGCTCTAGGTTATTTTTAAGGAGCACTGAAAGCTTGAATTCATCTGTGTGTAGCTTAAATACTGAGATGCCAGGTGATGCAATTCTGCGACAAGCACAGCTGCTCTTCTGAATCTAGTGTTTCACTGGCAGTCTGCTATAATATAAGAATAGGTATTTTAGTATTAAAATGAAATGTATTTTGCAGCCAATTAGCATAGATAACAACACTCTGGGCTTTCTCACTTGTATTAGCATGGCACATAAACCAGCTTGGTTCTTGACGATGCTGGTCTATATATACTTTAAGTTTTGATAATCTGAAATCACATTTTAACCTGGAAATAAAGTTTTAGGATTTGAACATTTTTAAAACAAATAATACGGCAGAAACATTGACTGCCAAGAATCCACTCAACTTTAAAGCGCACCTTTTAAGCAAAATTCACTTTTACATGTTTATATACAGTATATACATGCCAACAGAAAATCTGTGTGAAAAGGCATTACAGATTACAGTTTTAGCATATAGGAGAGGCGATTTCAGCCTTTTTACTCTGTAAAGGCATGTCTATGTCTGTCCTTATTAACTAGCTGTTTTAAAGAAAATGTCAATATTTAGGGTCCTCAAACACTCAGAAGAGAATGGCAGCTGTGAGTGGTTCTTTCAGATGGGGCGATCTGAGGGACACATCCAGGCTCTGGAGTTGAACAGGTAGGGGTACTGCAGGGCTGGAGACTCGGTCCTGTTTGAGTGTGAATCTCTGTGGATGCTTCTTTTGTAATGAAGTATTGATGCAGCGGTGCTGAGAAAAAGGCAGGTGATAATTGGATTCTGTTCCAAGGCCCTGCTGCACACCCCAGCAACACGTGTTTTTAATGAGCCTCTCTCTCTCTCTCTCTCTCTCTCTCTCTCTCTCTCTCTCTCTCTCTCTCTCTCTCAGTTTGTTCTCTCTCTAGGCCTCCCCCCTTTGTCTGTCTCTCACCAGTGGATGTGTTATAAGCACCACTGTTCTGTCTCTCTCTCCATCAGCAGCGAGCTGGATGTGGTGGCGCCTTGCGAGTGTTTAGGTAGGGTGGTGTGAGGAGCTCGAGGGAAGAGTGAGTCACAGTGAGGCCTAATTTCACTTGCTTGTTCTCACTTGTCCAACGCAGCTTTAGAAATGGCTGCTCATCTAGATGCTACGGTAACGTGTCTTAAGCAGAGCTCTAATGACACCCTGATCCATCTTTCATCATTCACTAATTGGAATCAAAATTTACGGTATTTATTTTAATACACCTTTTATTCCATTTTTTTTTGTTGTTGTTTCTTTAATTCAGTACATTTCAATATGAGTTTCATTCTCAGCTAACATCGCCAAGCCCTTTTTGAACCTCTCCCTTTCAACCAGTTTCACAACACAATCAAATCTTGATAGATCAATTAGTTTTTTTTTTTGTTTTTTTTTTGTCAACCGTTGCATAAGTTGTTTCAACTGGAAATGTATCATGTTACACATACAAAATAGGTTGTGATCAATCATTCCTTGTCAACTTTGATATGAATTTTTTAACGGTTATTTATGTTTTCAAACTTGTTTGACTGCTAGGCGTTCCAGGTGCGCTAATATACAGTCCAACAGCACAGTGACTTTTCACTGGTTGTTTCTCTTCGCTTGTCAGTGTATGTGGCATTTCAGACCAGACTATGTACGATCTGTAGACTGTTGCTTTTGGAAATATTTTCACCTAAAAAAAAATATACAAACTGGCTGAATATGATCTAAAACATACACTACTATTAAAAAGTTTGTGGTTGGTAAGATGTTTTTGAAAGAACTTTTATGATATTTTGAAACTGTTTTCGGTTTGAATATATTTTCAAATGTAATTTATTCCTGTGTTGGTACAGCAGAATTTTCAGCATCATTACTCCAGTCTTCAGTGTCACATGATCCTTCAGAAATCATTCTAATATGCTGATTTGCTGCTCAGGAAACATTAATGTTGAAAATAGTTGTGCTGCTTAATATTTTTGTGGATACATTTTTTTTCAGGATTCTTTGATGAAGAGACCAGCAGTTACCGGTATTATAACAATTCAAATGTCTTTACTGTCACTTTTGGTCAAAGTAATGCATCCTTGTTTAATAAAAGTATACATTTCTTTTTAAAAAATCTGACTGACTTCAAACTTTTGAACAGAAGTATAACGATTGTTGCTGTTATATAAAAGGAATATCACACTTGTGGTCATGCTTTTAGTCTGGATATTAGAGCGTCATTCAGAACAACAACACCCTTGCTCGTATCATTGCTTAAGTATGACATTACTGTATTTTTTATGATTTAGGTGAATTTAAATAGTGCATTGTTTGTATTTGTGTGCATTTTGCCTTTTGAAAATGTGTATAATGCCTTTTGGCTTGCTTAGTTGGGGACACTTTATATTTGGCAGTATTATTGACTTGACTGCACAGACACCGTTGAATGAGATCTGAACTGAGCTCATCATTCACACGGCCCTATATCACCAAGCCTTTCCATGTCCATGTAAATATTAACTTCATTGGCTAATTTAACATTGGAACTGTGAAAAAAACTCAGTAGAGTGCATCTGGGCCTGCTTGCAGGGCTGTGTGACCTTCTGTGAACACGTACATTATCCTAAGACTGCCTTTATTCAAAGAGACTGTGAGTGCTTAACAGTTAACGCTACAGTAGAGCGTCTTTTCATCTCCTCAAGAGCGGTCTGCCGCAGAGGGGATGCTTTTTCTTCAAGACTTATATTGTCTTAATCCCCGGGCCTAATCCGACTTGTGTCAAGACGCCGCGGTCGTCGTGAGTCCAGGCTTGGCTGAACTGAAGGATTTAACACATTAGTATTAGACTCCCTATTCTCTTGAATCACTCTCTCAGTGCAACTGGGGTGGGAAAACCAGCAGCAGGCCGAGCCACGGGAATGTAAAAGCCAGTGAAAATGAACGCCAAGCAGCATGTAATGGTGGTGAATTTTCATTTGAAAGCACAGGAATATGATTATACACTTCTAAATGGGTTTAAGACACATCTAGAACAAGGTTGTGAAAAGCATAACGTTATAAATGGGCATCTGGAGAAGCGTTTAAGGCTGAATGGACAGTTAAACCAAGGACGTCTGCTTTCACTCTGGTACAAGACTGTAAAGGATCTGCTTCACATATTTTTTTTTTTTTCATGATAGTCTTGTTATAGAGGCATTTGGAAGCATTTCGTACAGTTTGGAGTCCTGCTCTTTTTAGTTCTCCAGTATTTGAGAGTATGATTGACGGTAGGTATCCGCTATTAAATAATATATAGGCTCTGATAAACCATTAAATACAGAATAAAACAGTTCAGACTTCTTTTTTTTTGTAGATTTATGTTCCAATTTTCTGCCATTAAGTTATCTGAAATGCACTGTAACTGAATATGGCATTTTTATTATCCGGGATTGGAAAGTAATAAACTGTAAGTTACATTCCACAGCCCTATAAACTCTAATGGTCTTAATAAATGAATTAGATCCAGGATTCGTAAAATTCACATTTCAGTCACTGTAACAGGACCACTTTGAGACTGTCTTCTACTTGTCCTTAAAAGGACAATTCAGTTTACCCGAAAATAGAATTGTCATGATTTATTCACATTCATGCTGTTCCATACTGGACCCTTTAAGGAGACATTTGAAGAATTTTCACACTGCTTCCTCATACAAAATTCCATGGAACATTTACATATATTTTGCAAGGTAGCATTTATTTATTTATTAACAATTGCCATGAATCATTAATTCACAAATATCTGGAGAGTTTCTGGGGAGTTGCATCACATGACATGATACATTCTGAACTCACCTTATCATAAAAAAGAGAGAATATTTTTTAATTATATTATGTTTTTATTTTTTTTCTAAGGAATTGTAAAAATGCAGTTTATTACTATTTTATATTTATTATATAAATAAATATACCATTCGAGGCAGATTAAAATACCATTTTTCAAAACATTAAAATTGTGATTATTTTTCTGTTTATTTATTGCCTCGTTAAGAGAAACACTCTGCATCATTTTCTTTGCCAACATCTGAGATCCTGTAAATGCCACATGCACCTTGGCATTTGCTCTCTGCATATTATTTAAGCAGCACCTGTGTTTGTGCAAGCTTGACAGAACTGAGAGAACCAGAATGAAAAATAGAGGATAGGAAAAATACAAGTACCTAGTTTACTTTACTATTCTTCTATACCTTTCAATATGCTGAATCACTTCATGCACAAAAAAATTCTTCCTTTTGTCTGTGGCCTGTTGACCTTCTCCACTTAAAAAATGAAGCATTGCTTGGACACCCCACCCCTCATGCTGTATTCACATAAATATATGCACAAGGTGAAAACCTGCATTTCACAAGTATGCTTTTGTTAGTGAATCATCAGTGACAGCGGTGGGGTTAGTTTTAGCCCGATGAGTATCACGGCATATTTGCTCTGCTGATTGAGCGTGGAGAGCCTGGGAGGAGATCCCTATGGTATTTTAAAAATTACAAGTCATGGTAGATGCACAGACATAACACAGGATAAAGATGGTGATGGCGTGTGAAAACAAACTAAAGGGATTGTTATTGTGAACTGAGAAGAGGCAGAGCGAAGGCTTTATGTGCTGGTAATACATAGACGGTAGAACTATAGTGTAATGAAGCACAAGGGAAGACGTGTTTTGTGTGTTTCATGAAACATTCAGGCATGTCATCAAAGAGAACATTTCATCACTCACTCAACACATCAGTTACCATCTTCAGGTATCGGTAATTATGTATTCACAGATGCAAATTGAGGTATGTTGATATTCCAGTTATTGTCAGTGCTGGTCAACAGTCATAATGATGATACTTAGACCGACAATACGGTTGCGAGTGTGATATTGCTTTTATACAGCATTTTAGTAAAAAAAGAACTTAGTATTGATTAAAGTATATTGTAGACATAATATTTCCAGTTACTAAGTGTACTTTCTCTTTGCCAGTGAATGTGTTTCCAAACAAAGCTAAAGTAGGAAGTGATTTATCTTCGAGCAACACACATTAGAGGAGTTCCTGAATGAATAAATTCACTGTGTGTTTTCAGTAAATGTAATTGAAGGAATGTCTTGTATTCATGAGTGAGTCACTGAATCATTCATTCAACTGAGTTCAAAAACACAGATACATTCATATCAATACAAATTACATTCCTTAAATAATAATTTTAGTGAATGATTCAACGGTTCACACAAAACAGCCAATTGTTTTGTTCCTGAATGAATTAGGGTGTGTCCAAACTCTCTGAGTAGGTACTTAGTAACTACCTTGTGGCCACTAGAAAAGTGTGTTGTAGTATAGTGTGAATGTAATCCGGGAATACTACATTCGCCATGTTGTCACTGTCATGTGACCTACCAGAGTCAGTTGCATCACTTCACTGCTATTGACAACTCCTCTCCCGTGGCCTCATGGGATAGTAAATTGACCCTTTGGAGGGAGTTTGATTGACAGGAGATCTGACCAATCATTATGCGGAATCTACCATTTTTGTCCAAAAAACAAGCCAGACAGGAGAATAGATCTCCCTGCTGAAAAAAACAATAGACTCCATCACAAAATTTGTAATGGTTTTACTGGTAATAATGGGACCTGTATTGGTTTTAATGGAAACTGTAATGGACCCTGTGGGTCTCTGCTGGTAATTGGTCACCTTCTATTGGTGGCTTGTTAAAACCAATAAATCCTTTAAGGAATATGTCCCAAAACACACTACAGAAAACCATTTTTTAATGGTTTTAATGGTTAAAAGTTGATGGTTTGTAATGTTTGTAATGTTATTTGTAGTGGAAACCATTAGGATTTTCAGTGATGGTTCTATTGTTTTTTCAGCAGATAACGTTAGTGGATTTGAAAAATGGTGTGTACTGACATCTTTCCGTGGTTGAAACAAGATACATTCTGATGTTCATTCATGTTTATTTCATGCTATAACTAGTAAAGAGGAAGAAATGATTGGTTCACGTGCCGCTTGAACTGAGGCGCTACAGCGATCTGTCACAACACAAAGAGCCACAAAACGGTATTTATTTTTAACATTTATTACAAAATTTCAAAATTTGAAACCTGACACTATGTTTCATACCTAAAGTAACCTGCTCTGTCTTGTCTGTTGGTGTGTTGTCAGTTTCTTCTTTGCTCCACAATGTATTTTTCACTGTGTGAGAACATGTTGTGTGGCGAGAGTGCACAACACAACATTTCGAATGCAGTAGAATGAATCAGTATAATGAATAATTCAATGATTCACTCATTAATGTAAGATGATCATTCACTCAACTGATTCACTGAAAAAAACACAGGCTGTGTCCGAAATCACATACTCTCTGAATAGGCACTTCTTTTGAATAAATAATTACCTTGCAACCACTATAAAGTATGTTCTATATAGTAAGAATGTGTCTAGTATGCATATAATCAAGACATACTATATTTACCATGTTGTCATTGTCACGTGACCTACTGGTGTCAGTTACATCACATCACTGTCATTTACAGACCCTCTCTTGTGGCATCATAGGAGAGCAAAGTGTCCATTGGATGCACACTTCACAATCTCATCGGAAGTAGCAAGTCATCCGGGTACTGTTTGGACATACTCTTTTTAGTATGTGATTTCAGATGCAGCCTTATTGTTTTTGAACAAATCAGTAGAATGAATGATTCAGTGACTCATTAAGATGACTTATTGAATCATTCACTCAACCAATTCCTTTGGGGAATTAAATGAAATTCTGACTCATTCAGGTACCCCTTTGTCGCCACCTGTGCTGTAACCTGCAGAAAGAATCACTGAAAAATGCACAGGCTAAGGCTAACCTTATTGTGACGCTATTATGGTCACAGTTAAAATCAGTCCTTCAGCCACACTAATGTGTCATGCCAAGAATAACGGTAATTTTATCATTATGCAGATTGGCGTAACAGTTCTAACCTTTTCTTTTGAAAATCTCTTATGCGTGTTCACTGTGTGACAGAATCCACGTAGTGTGACTGTGCATACTGAGCAGTAAGTGGATGTTATAGCAGATGAGATTAGGGTCAGTGCCCTTCTTTCAGGTGCTATTTGATTTTGAAAGCTTTTATCTTACGTAATCCCTTTCGCATATAATCAGAGTTGTCATTTAATGCGAAACGGTGAGACTTCATGAAGATATATCATGTTAATAAAAGTGATCTATGCATTCTGGCACCTGTCTGTCCTTAGGCAGCAAACATGCAGCATTTCTGGTCCCCACTCACGTTCCACCTGACACTCCTCACTCTCCAGATTGGATATTTATTTCCCACCTACTTAAAGGAGCATGCTTTAAACTCTCCATCTGAGCAGTTATCACACTCAGAGAGTGCAGAAGTATCAAAGGCGATTGTTTGGCTCCATCACGAAGAGCTCTCTTTGTGAAGTGCTGACTCAGTGCACCTGGGTCTATAGGCACTTGATTGAGTCCAGCCATTATGTTACACACTCTCAAAGAAAGACCTCCATCCCACTAAGGACACACCAGTAATGAGATAATTCACTGTCTGCTATCATGTTTTATTCCAGCTGGACTGAATTAGAGAATAAAATAAAGTATTTATAATGTAAATGGGAAGGCTATCAAGAATGACCTTAAATGTATAGTTCACCCAAAAATTTAAATTCTGTCATCATTTACTTGCTTTCATTATGTTCTGAATCCATATGTTTTTATTCATTTACATTGTTAAAAAGACTGAGAATGGAGTCTTTTGAAAATTTTATTCACTACCCTCATGTCGTTCTGACCTGCATGATTTTCTTCTGTGAAACACAAAAGAGAATATTTTGAAGAATGAAAAATGTTGGGAACCAAACAGTTTTGATGACCGTGTTCTTCCACTGTACGAAACGAAACGAAATGAAACAGACGTTTCTAAAAGTATCATTCTTCAAAGAAAGAAACTTATACAGGATTGAAATGACAAGCTTTGGTAAATTATGCATGCATCTCATTGCTAGTTTTACTTGATCTTAGTGCTGCATTTGACAATACAGGCCCTGTCCCAAATGGAACACTTCATGTGCACTTTCGGCCTTGCAGACTTACAATGGCCACTGCGTGTGCGTGTCCGTTAAATCCACGAGACCGTAGGGCAGGGGTGGGGAACGTTGATCCTGGAGGGCCACTCTCCTGCAGAGTTTAGTTCCAAACCTGAAAAAACCTGGAAAAAAAATACCTAACTGCATCCTGAAGACCTTGATTAGCTGGTTCAGGTTTGTTTGATTAGGGTTGGAGCTAAACTCTGCAGGGACACCGGCCCTCCAGGATCAACGTTCCCCACCCCTGCCGTAGGGTGTCCCATTCGTCATTTTAGTGTTCAAAAGGGTGCTCGCAAGTGCCCCCTTTGCGGCCGCTACGTGCCCTCGATATGCACTTCTGCTGAGCGAGCTCCGCAGCAGACTTCTACCCGACAGTCAAAGCTGCATTACGTCACGAAAGTGCGGACTCAGTGGAAGACCGTGAGGGTTTAGGGTGCCATTTGGGACAGGGCCATAGATCATGACATACTCATAGATCGATTACAAAACTATACAGGTACTCAAGGGCAGGCTTTAAGATGGTTTAGATCCTACCTGTCCGACTGTTATCACTTTGTTTATTTAAACGGGGAATCATCTCAGATAACTCGGATAAGACAGAGATATTACTTATTGGACCAAAAACAGTAGAGCTAGACGGACGTACTGTTATTTCCTCTACAGTCAAAAATTTTGGTGTTATATTACAGCAACTTGGCTTTTGAAAATCATATTTCACATGTTATAAAAACAGCATTCTTCCATCTTAGAATCATTGCTAAGCTATGGAACATGTTACCTGTTTCTGATGCAGAAAAGCTAGTTCATGCATTCATGACCTCAAGACTGAACTATTGTAATGCACTGCTAGGTGGTTGTCCTGCATCTTCAATAAATAAGCTACAGGTAGTCCAAAATGCAGCTGCTAGAGTCCTTACCAGGTCAAGAAAATATAATCATACAGTCTAATATAATCATACTGACTACCTATTAAGTTCCATATCATTTACAAAATATTACTACTTACATATAAGGCCCTTAATGGTTTAGCTCCTGCGTGCCTAACTAGTCTTCTATCACGCTACAATCCATCACGCTCCCTATGGTCGCAAAACTTTTGGTAGTACCTAGGATAGCAAAGTCCACTAAATGAGGTAGTGCTTTTTTACATTTGGCTCCCAAACTCTGGAAAAGCCTTTCTGATAATGTTTGGGGTTCAGACACACTCTCTGTTTAAATCTAGACTAAAGACACATCTCTTTAGCAAAGCATTCACATAATGTATCTCATAACCTTGTACTTCAGTTGTATCTGATCGAAAGCACATTATCATTTTTTTGCTTGGTTGGAATAGCAGCTACGCTAATGTTGTCTCTATTTGCTTCTTTGTTTCTGCCACGGAATTGGCATCCCGAGGTAACTAGGAATTACAGAAGCTTCAGTCTGGATCCAGCCCTTACGAAGATCTGAGATAACCTGAGAAGAGATGATACCAGTCTCCCAGAGGACCTCAGCTGACCTCACCTTTCGCTATAAGTTTGATCCCAACATATAATCATTGCTGTTAATTGTGTTCACCATCTGTTTGATTACATGTCATTAACTAACTGCATGATATGGACATCAACTTGACAAGCACCACTGATAAGCTACTCCTAAATATAATGTAGAAACTTTAATTTTCTGTAAAGCTGCTTTGCAACAATTTGTATCATGAAAATCACTATACAAATAAACTTGAATTGAACTGAATATAAGGTCAAATTATGAGATAAAAAGCCAGTTATGACAAAGTGGACACAAAATGTCGAAACTGACAAAAAGTCTAAATTATTTGATTAAAAAGTCATTTTTATATCAGAATGATCACATTTTTATAATACATATTATTTTTTTTATCTCATTTTACTTTTTATGTTAATTTAAAATTTGTAACTAATAATGATGCCTTTGTCAGTTTAGACTTTTTATGTCGTAAATGTGATTTACCAAAACATTATTTTTTTCTTGTGTGGCGGCTATACTTCCATATGATGATAGGTAAATTATGACAAAATTGTCATTTTAGGGTGAAGTGTCCCTTTAAGTCATTATTCTGAAGATCTTCCTAGGTTTTCAAGTCGCATTCATGATGAAAATACATGATATATTTTTATTTTATTTTAATAGACAAGAATGGTATTAACATTCTGCTAAATTTCTTCTTTTACAAGGAAAGAGAAAGATCATTGTAGTTTGGAACAACATGACATGAGGGTAAGTAAATGATGGGAGAATTTTCTTTTGGGCAAAACTTATTCTCATTGTGTTATTATCTCATTCATTTATAGCCTTTTAAGTGAAAACAAGTAATTTTTTGGAGGGTTACTTCACGCATTTCAAAATGCTGCCTGATGGTAATGTGTCATGTACTGTGAATTTTACAGCGCTGTTTGATGGCTCAATCTAAGAACTGGAAAAATCTGTGAGAAAATGAAACATGGCATTATTTATAAAAGCCAAATGACTGTGTTGTTAAATGTTATACCCGGTGAGAATCTTTCCGGGGTGTAATCTTGAAAACACTTCTCTGTAGACATGTTTAGCACTCTGTACCAGAGAAGCAGAGAGCAGGAGAGTGTGTGTGATAATGGACTTCTTGTGTTCCCTTGGCTTGCGGTACTATGACAGGCATGTTGAAGTATTTAAACTGCCTTCCTCAAGTCCTTACTTCATCACTGCTGGCAACAACCCCCTGTTGCCACGGTGACAGATGTACCATAATGAAGCCAGCTTTGGTGTGGAGTCCTCATGTCTCCCTCCAGGCCTGATTCTGGTGACACTGATGTCTCTAGCTATGTGCCAAAGCCTGCCTTGATGTGTGCTGCCTACATAGGCAGCTGCCTTCTAAAGCAGCATCCTAACTGAAATGAAACCTTGTGTTTGATTTAGAGCCACAAAAACACAAAGAGTGCATCTCGTGCACAGGAGTCTCTTAAAATAGAGATGTTGAAATGTTGCAAAGCTAACAATACGATACTGTCACATGTATGTCTGTTTCTGTTTGGTTTTAGTTTTCCTTTGTTAGTATTTTCCCTCCAATAGATTTCTATGGTGATATGATTTCCTGCCTTAGTTCCCTTATTGGTGTCCTTAGTTACTATTTGTTACACACCTGTTTCTGTTCCTGTTGATTACGTTCTCTCTTGTATTTAAGTCCTGAGTTCTCCCCTGGTTCTTTGTCCTGTATTGTTGTTGTTTGAAGTTTAGCGGTTGCGTTTGTTTGCTCCTGTGTTCTCCAGGGTTCTCTTTGTGGAATATTGATTAAAGGACTTTGTTTTGTTCTCTACTCCTTCGTCGTGTGCTTTGATTTTGCAACAACCCATAACAGAATACAGGACCCTCAAAATGATAATTAGGTATGGACTTACCAGTCATCCAACTCCCCTTTGCTGAAGCAGGGGGATCGCTCCCTCGAGGACCACACCAGGTACTTTTTGGATCCCGCTTTGCATTTTTATGACCCAGTAAGCGGCTGATGCCATGTCTGCCCGTGGATGGTCCTCAAGGGAGTTTTGCTGAGTGGGTGCTGGCTTTTTTCGGATTGCCTTTCACTGTCAGATGTATGGATGAAGACCCAGCCAGCCCCGTTCCAGTTCCAGAGCCCAGCCAGCCATCACGCTCACCCACCGTAGATGGAGAGCCAGAGCCCGCCGTGTCAGAGGAATATTCGCCAGATAGAGTGACTGAGCCATATTTTGCCTCGAAGCCAGAGCATGTCGAGAGGTCTGACCAGCAATGTTTAGCCGTGGGAGTCCTTTTTGAAATCGAGTGAGCTGATAAGGACCACGCTCACACACCAGCTGCTAGGTGAACTGCCGCTGGCCTTAGATGTTTTTGACTATTAATGAGGATCTTCTGCTTCTCCAATCCCCACTAGTTCCATCCAGCTATGAACCCTCTGAGAGCCCACTGGTTTTTCCCAGCTCTCCTTCGTCGGCCAGCTCTTCGTCTCCAGCCTCGTGGAGGATCTCTCCCAGCCTCCCACTCTCTCCTCCTCTGCCAGCAAGTTCTTCAGCCCTACCTCTGCTGGCTCCTGTAAGTCCTTCAGCTCACCCTCAGCATGCCAAACCCTGTGGGTTGGATTCACTTCGGGCCTTCCAGTAACCAGCTACCTAGTAGTTGGAGGATCCCCTGTCTCTGCCTCCAGCCTCCCGAGTCCTGGACCCCACCTCACCCCTTCGACTCATTCACCTTGACGCAATGCTCCCTCATCTCAACCATGGCCCGTCATGCCTCCAGCTCCGCTGGGCTCCCTCCTCTCTCCGACTCCACCTTGGGCAATTGTCGACCTGCCTCTGCTTCGGGACCTAACCCCCCAGGCTTCGTCTCGTCCCTCCGTTCCTCTGGCTCCGTCAGGCACCACCTTGGTCCTCTATCATTCCGGATCCACCACGGTCTTTTGGATTCCCGCCTCTGCTTCAGTCCCCTGAGCCGTCAGCTCTGCCTTGGCCCTCTGGATCCTCTGTGTCACCATGGCTCTCTGTCTGTCTCCTCCTGCTCCTGGCTCCTCCCACTATCTTCTCCACCATGGCTCCATGAACTGTGCCCTCTTCCTTTTGCCTGCCCCTCGCCCTCCTCCTGAGTCCCCGCTCTCCTTCCTCTGTACTGGGGGGGCTAACGTCACGTCAGCATACTTTAATAAATACACATATATACGGTAGGCCTATTTGGATTAGACTTGTATAATTTTTTTCAGCAATTGATATTACATATTTATATTCAGCAGTCTCTTACAGTTATCTTTTAACTTTCTAAGTTTGGGGTCAGTAAGGTTAAAAATATTAATTAATGTTTTTATTCAGTTAATCAAAGACACATTAAGTTGATTAAAAGTGACAGTAAAGACAAAAGAGTTCTATTTCTAATAAATGCTGCTATTTTGAATTTTCTATTCATCAAATAATCCTGAAAAAATGTATTCAAAATAGAAAACTAGATAATAAACAGAAAGTTTTAGGATAATAAACAAAGTTTTTTATTGTAATATATATTAAATTTGGTGAGCATAAGATTCTTCTTTTAAAAAAAAAAATCTTACCAACCTGAATTTATATTATATTATATTATATTATACTATGTTATGTTATATGTTATATGTTATATGTTATATTATATTATATTATATTATATTATACAGCCCTTATAATTTCATTATAGACTTAAATAATAAACCTTTATTTAAGACCTTTATATAGACCTTTGTGACTATAATAACTGTACATTGGATTTTCTCCTGTTCGGACAAAAAAAAGTGATCAAGATTTCTAAAAAGAAGAACATAATGAAGACACTAAAGAATACGGTATAGAACATAAAATCCTCAGAATCTGAAAACTCTGTGTTTTAACTTATTGTTCCCACAGGATTGTTGTCCTCTGCTTTTTAGGACAAATCTTCACTGTGGGACAATGTCCATTTGTGTTGAGACTGGATTTGCTTTGTGACAGATGGCATAATCCAGCTATATTATTCAAATGACCTTGAATTCGCTCTTTGATGGCTCTCTTTCTGTGCTTGCATAAATCCACACATAATCAGCAGTTGACTCATATTTGCTCGGGGAGATCAATGTTTCATATCCGCAACAATCCTCTAGCTATTTCCATAAGACCATTTTAAAGGTCTTATGTAACAATTATGTCAAGATGTGGATTTCTAATCCATCACGAGGTCAGTTGCATTTGTAAAATCTCTCTCTGTCTGTTTTGTTTTGTCTGTCTTTCTCGGGGTCTGCTGCCTCTGTGTTCCCATCTGTGTTGGACAGGCAGAGAGAGACGCCCCCGGCTCCCTCATATGAAAACCCTCACCGAAAAGTTCCGGCGTTTGGTGCGGGCAGGCGGAAAACGAACAAACATTGCTCCTAATGCATTGTTCATCATCTGTGTTTGCTTGACTGCTCACTCTGTCATGACCAAGAGGGGTCAACCAAATGAAAACACCAAGTAAATGAAGAAACTAGGACAAAAGTTGGCCTGAAAGTGACTTGATAGTCAAGAACATTTACATTTTCATTTTCATTTTATGCCTGGCAAACGCCTACATACAATACATAAGTAAACTACAATAAAGTTTAGTGACAGAAGTACTTCAGGAGGTAACAAAAGTGTATATTAAGAACTGAACCAACTAGTCATACAACCAACGCCTTTGACTTTTGACAATACATTTATTACAGACACAGTCCCCTGGAGCGGCGAGAGGTTAAATGTTTTGTTCAAGTGCACAATGGTGATGGCTCATAGATCACACCTTAAAAGATCTGAAACTACAACCTTTTAGTTAATAACCGGAATAATTTCACCTGTAGGCTACATCACCCACATCAGAAAGCGCGAAGCATGTTAGTAGTAGGGTCGCCGTGATTTTGGCAAGTAAGACATGTTCCTGGATCAACATCTTTTGTTGATCCTGGATCAACATTACTGTCCAAAAATATAGATTTAACCCAATCCCTACCCCTAAACCTAACCCTACCCATAATTTATTCCCAAAATCAGTGGGAAATGATAGCTGATTAACAAGGGTGTAGAAGCACCTAACCCTGATCTTAAGCCTAAAACAGATATTTCCTGAAAAGTTATCCCTCAATTCTGATTGGTTGATTGGAATGTTTTTCCAGGATCAACAAGGATGTTGATCCAGGAACATGTTGTACTTGGTGAAATCACGCTCACCTTAGTAGTAGGGCTCTGTTGTGTTTTACTTTTCTTCACTTTTTTTTAGTTGTTTATTTTACTCTTAGTACACTCTCACATCTGGCTATCCATTATTTTGGCAGTAGTTTCCATTTGTATCTGATTACAGCAAGTTTTTCCTTAGTTCTCAGTCAGTTACATTGAGCAGGCATCCACAGTCTGCAAATCCACAGTCTGCTTTTTTTAATCTACATAACTTCCACACATTCTCTGCCCACTTTGTGTATTTTTATTTAAATTTATAAAGAGTATAATACTATTCGCTTTGCTGAAGACATTTTGCCATCTCTTCAATGACTTATGAAAATGACTTTTACAGAATTATTGGTGTATTTTAAATAGTCCTTAATGAAAAAGTGTTCAAATAATTACAATAATCAATAATTTACTTGTTGATTTGCAGCAGAATTAAGACCACAGAGAACACTTTCTTGTTTCTAATCAAAATGTATTAATCACAAAAGTTCTTGGTAAAGTGATATTTTTAATATCTTATTTAAGTTACTAAATTAAATTTTTTTAAATATTTGTCACTTTTTCTAACTTGATGTCATTCGTAATGTGACAGTAAATATCTGCAGTTATTTTAATGTTATTTGCAACATTAAAATTCACATTAACAAGCATGTTAGTCAGATATGCTATCAGTATATTGTATGTTCCTCACATACGCTTTTCAAAAATTTATTTATTTATTTTTTGATAAAGATTGTCTATGAATCCCAGTTAACAAAAATATGTTGTAAGAAAATTTTGCGAACATTCCCATTAAATCCAAACATTCAAAACATCCGGTTAAAAAACAAAAAAAAATCTGCAAACATTACATTCAAAACATCCAGTTAAAATTTTTTTAAAAAAATTCTTCAAACATCATTCTGCAAACATTATGAGAATGTTACTTTTGAATGTTCTCTGAACATTCTTTAAAAAATGTTGGATGAACGTTTAACAAACATTTCAGAAAAAAAAGAAATCCATTAAAAATGTATAGACAATGTTTTTGTGCTAACGTTTTGAGAACATTATTAAAGACCTTTGAATGTTCTTTTAACGTTACTGAAAGAACATTTGTTCATAACTTTGAGAGAACATTTAAGGAATTTCTGAGAACAGTCACTGTTAGCTGGAATACAATTAAAAATAGGTTAATGTCTGGACAGATAATGACTTATCATGTATGACTGCTGTCTAATGTTTTCTTCGTTCTCTGTTCTTTTTCCAGTTTTACTGAATATTGCTGTTTTAAATCACAAATTTCACAATTTCAACCTATTTGCATATTGAAATGTTGACGTTTAATGATTTTTAAAAAAATCATGGTGATTTGCTCAGTTATGTACCAGTGCAGGAGTCACAGAAACATATGCTGAAGCCTGAAGTTTACTGACTCTATCAGGCACAACAGTGAAGTGGGTGTCTACACTGAAAGCCATATATTGTCACATGATGTGGTGAAATCACCTGATGTCACTGCCTGTATGAGCCACATTACAAAAATTGCAGGAATGTCTTTCCGTTTTCAGTTGAAATTCAAAAGCATTATCAAATTGACATGTTGATGTAATCTAAGCCACCCAACTGGTCTGTCCACATTAATGATATTTTTGTAGCATGTGCTCTCTTAAAACATCTGACCTTTTGTAGAAATCATTCATATGCTCAGTGTCATGTATTTGTGTATTTGATTAGTGACCTAGAAACAGTGCAAAACGTGAAATATTTCTTCTTCATTTGTGTGTGTGTGTGTGTGTGTGTGTGTGTGTGCATAGAGTATCGAACCGTCCATCTTAACGTTGGCAGCAGCCAATTAAAGATTTAAGATGGAAAGGGAGAGATTAGGATGCAATTAGGCATAATTACTTTAGCATTGTTTTGTGGAATGCATGAGCTGTGAAATGACCAACTGCTCTGTCTGTTAAATATTCACCCAAACCCTGTTTGGTTACAGACACTGATCTGCAGCCGTGGGGAACTGGAAAACAACGGGCTGGTAAACACATCCAGTAAACACGATCACTCTCGCGCTCGTATGCAGTTCTCCATCCCCTCCTCTCTCCATTAATTTCACCCTTGAAGAAACGCTCTCATTCTCTTTCCAACAGCACATCTCTTTTCCCTTCAACTAGACTGGCACTTTTCCTGCTTTTGCTTAAAACACACACACACAGTCGCTGAAAAATGTTATTTCTACCTTCCTAAAAAAAAATAAATAAAAAAAAATCTTAGCTAGTTTCCTAGTCAGGCCTGGTCTTCAGTCTAGTTTGGTTCTCCAATTGTTTGCAGGTCTCTTCTGCTTAGAGGTGAAAAGGTGAAAAATCAATGCTAAATATAAACAATAAAATGCAACTACGCATATTGTTAGAAATGTTACCATATTATATGATTATTTAAACATTTAAACATTTCCATGTCTGTCCTAACCAGTCACACCCAGCAACAGTACATTTGGTTGGTTAGGTCTACTTAGTTTTTATTTTTAATGAAATAGAATCGGCAGGAAGCCACGCCCACACCCAAATCTCATTGGATGGTAAACGTCAAACCTGGGGCACGTTCAAGCTCAGACTGGGGACCAACGTTTTGCTACGGTTTCTGGGTTGAACAACATGTTTCCTGGAAACGGTGTGCAAAGGGGTTTGAGATACGTTTTCTCTTGTTTTGTGGGTGTGTCAAAAATGTCAGCCCAATCAGCAGCAACATGTATATAAACCACGCAGTATTAAAGAGACAGCTCGCACAATGGGTCCAAGTGAAGTCGTTTACAAATGTGTCCGCTGCAGCTCGGTATACGCAACATTAAGTAAGATATTAGAAGACATGTTTGTCATAAGAGTTTTATAGTAACATAGCATATCAACATGATGATGATGAATTTGTAAGTAAATGTAATTAACCTTAAAATAAATTCACAAGAGCAAGTATATTGTTTGCACGTTTATTTACATTAAAGGCAAAATAACTGAAATAATAAGAGCACAAGTATAGATCTGGAACTTCTTTCAGTCTGTCTAAATATCATGTAGTAATTGCAATGTCTTCTGGTCCATATCCTTTCCTTAGGAAGGTGTGCTACTGATTAATGTAACATAAAAATACTAGGGCTATACATATTTATATATTTTGCTATTGTATTGTGGAGTGACACTTTCATAAACTTTTCTATGCTCCTCTGATTATATAATGGTAAATATTACAATATCATAGCACAACAGTGATCAGCAATAATGATAAGCCTAATACTCACAATAAAAAGTAATAAGGTCATATAGATCATAACACACTCTCACAGTCTATCATAACAAAATTCTTCAAAAAGAACACAAAGAATGGCCTTCTCAGCTACCATAGTTGCAACTCTTGCGTCATCAGAACAGGGTGTTCAACACACCACCTTTTCCATTTAATAAACATTTTGCACCGTTTTGTCGGGGCTGAACGCAGCCCTGGATGCAGAGAGATTGATTGCAAAATTTCGCACTGGATATTGTATTGGAAGTCCCTAAAATTTCTAAAGGAAAACCATAAAAGCAGCACTTGTTTATTAATTGTTTTCTATGTAAATATGCTTGGCTTGACAGCCTTTATATTGTGTTTATATGATGCCATGTCAAGTTCAACTTTAAAACATGCAATCTTTTAAATCATGACAGTGCTGCATCTTGCGGTTTTTGTATGAAAAACAGTTTTGGTTCTATGTTTAGTCAATGCTTAATGTTCAATGTAAAAGCTGATTTCTGAAAGAAAAAAAAAAACAGTCAGGAACCTCTACTGGCCTTCTAGACTGGCTACGCTGGTTTATCTATTTGACAGACTGGTCTCCAGATCTGACCATGCTGGGCTGGGCCCACCCCCAAACTATAGTAAACTGAACCAACTTAGACCAGCAAAGTTTTTGTCAGCATGAATATTACCTCACCTTATTGACTTTGTTTTGACTTGATCCTTGGAAGGCAAACCCAACCAATTTCAGAATGAAATAAACAGGCTTTGTGTTTCAATAGAGTCATTGATCATGTTATTCTCAAATACATTCATTTAATAACCCCATCAAGCATATACGTTCTCCTGTCTATGAACAGAGTGATGATCTAATGAAGTACTGCAGGGTTGATTCTTTGAAAGCTGTGAGAAAATTGAGTCTGAGATGGAAAAAAAAAAAATATATCAAAAGAAGTGCAGAATCCTGCAGCCTCTCATCCAGATATCCGTAGCCCATTTGCAGCCCGGAAATTTCAACCCATTTCCAACAGAGCTCACTTTGGTCTAAAAAGCTGTAGTTGATGGAGTGAGGAAAAAGAAAAGCAATCGCTCTTGAATATTCCCCCATTTGTGTGTCGGCTTCACTTCCCAATCCATCCTAATGCAATAACACCCGAGTCAGAGAGGATGCCGTGTCCGTCTGCAGTCGGTGTGGAATAAGACTCATAGCACTATTCATCTTTGTTTATGATTCAGAGTGTTTACTTGCTCAGGTCCCCCACCCTTTCCTGGTTATTGATGCCTTTGCCCCAGAGCATGATGGGAAGGCTTTTGGCAGAGTGTGGCGTCAATGGGAGGAGGCAGATCAACTGTCTGTGACAACTGCACAGACCCTCTCACAGCGAGGGCATCCCGCTGTCCTTCTGACAATAGTGCGAAAGACTTTTCCAGGAGAAAAGCGGGAGATGGTAAGTGAGAGAGAAATAGGTGAAGTTACAGAGAGAGGTCATGCTTTCTTCTTTTCTTCCTCTGTCTATCTTTAAATCTCGCTCGCCTCAGTGAGATTGGAGTGTGGTGTTGATTGGCATCATGCTGTCAGATCAGAGCAAAAAACAGAGGTCTTCAAATGTCTCTGTGTTGCCTTTCAAACATTTTTATGCTGTCTGGAGAAAAACTGTATCCATTATTGTAGACAAATAAAAGCCTTCCTCTTTGATAAGACGTTAAGAATGAATTATATTGGCAGAGTAGTTTGTTTTTGTTGCAGGGTCCAAAATAAACCTATCCTTGCCCAGATTTTACTCAGAGATATCTTAATTCCCATAATTTATGATGCAGTTCTTTTGCAGTTTATTTGTATCTTTCATGCAAAGCTGATTTATTATTATTATTTTTTAAACTATGGCAACTTTAGTTAATGGGCATATAGGGCATGTATAGTAGCTTGTTTTGCAGCGTGGAAGTTAGCTATTTTATTTGAATGTGTGAGACCTGAGATTCATTAGCTGCTTCAGTAAACATTTCATCTTTTATGCTGCAAACCAGTGTATTAGTTTGCATATACAAACAGCATATACAGTTTTTATACACATAAAATGACTGTGATTCATTTTTTCATTTTTTCATCTCAGAAACATCGCAAGACTCCGCCCCATGTTATCCCTTTCGGTTGCTGAAAAATTGATAAACACATTTGTTTTTTCCCGTATTGATTACTGTAATGCTTTGCTTGCTGGGGTTTCTAAAACCACCTTAAGTAAGCTGCAGTCAGTTCAAAATTCAGCTGCTAGAATTCTGACAAGGACCAAGACAAGCGAGCATATTTCTCCAGTTTTAGAGTCATTGCATTGGCTCCCTGTCAGATTTCGGATTGATTTTAAAATTCTCATGCTAACCTATAAGGCTTTGCATGGTTTGGCACCACATTATTTGTCTCAACTGTTAACTGTTTATACTCCAAGTCGCGATCTCCGTTCCTCTGATTCTGGTCTTTTAGTGGTACCCCCTACTCGTTTACGATCTATGGGTGATCGGGCCTTTTCGTCTTGTGCACCAAAACTCTGGAATTCTCTTCCTTCTGAGATCAGACAGGCTGAATCTTTTAGTGTTTTCAAATCTGTTCTTAAAACATATTTTTTCAGAATAGCTTTTAAGTGATTTCTTTGTGTCATCTGGGCAATGTTTATTTTAATTTTAATTGTTATTATTGTTTATTATTATTATTATTATTATTATTATTATTTTTTTTTTAATCTTTTCTTCTGTGTAAAGCGCTTTGAGATGTACCTTTAAAGGCGCTATAGAAAATAAAGTTTATTATTATTATTATTATTACTGGTAGCAAATGACACAGGAAGCTTTGCACAAATTACAAAAGGCTGCACCCATTTGTAAGTTGAAAATAACGTGGAAATAGAAACTGTTTGAAGTTTGAGATGGATTTTTGCCAATGGCCACTAAAGTTGCAGTGTGAATTTCTATGTAAACATCCTAATTTAACATTAGAAATGCAAAATGACAAATTATCCAGCAACTTGTGAAATAAATATTTATGCTTGATAAATTTCCTTTGTTCACCTGACCTGCCATTGAGAAGTGAGGCAAAAATCCTGGTTGAGGTTTAAATGTATTTCTTTGGTGTCTGACTGATACAGTGCTTGTTTTAAGGCAGCACTTGTTTTATTTTATTTGTAGGCTTGATGCTGTTTCAGATGACTTCATAATCAAAGGTTAGATTTTGTTTGTCAAGAGAGTAACAGTGTAACTCTGTGCTTTTAGAAAGTCCTTTCATATTATTGAATCTGGCTCTCAGACAGGATGCACTTGTGTTGTGGTCCAGCAGCAGCTCGTGTGTCGTTTGCAAAGCCGCACAGCCAACGTTACTCAGCGGCTGAGCAATAAAGAATAATTTGATGGTCTTAAACATTTGTCTTCATTAAGTATTACTCTAATATCTAATAATCTTTGTCTACAATTGTCCACAATATGGCAAATGTACCAGGTATCAAGTGTCAAAGACAAAAAGGGGTTTTCAAACATCCACAGAATAAGTTCAATACAGCTTTCAATTTTTCTTTCATACATTAGAATGTGTCCTGTTTAATTTTATTATTATTATTATTATTATTATTATTATTATTATTATTATTATTTCTGAGCAAAAAATAATGACTGTAACACATTTTTGCCATATGGTTACAGAAGACACACATTGCAATGCCAGTGTAATAATAGATTGTTTACAACTTTTAACTTTTAGATTCTTTTAGAACAAGAATCATTAGATGTTATTAAAATATTCCATTTAAGGATTCCAGTGCAGCCCCCCAAAACTAATTAAGCCAATTAACTTTAAATCTTTAACAATGTTTACCACTATCCTTCAAATCACTTGGTTATACCCATTTGTCAGCAATATGTTTTAATAATTTAAAATGTAATAAAATTTTGTATGACCACTTTTTAATTTATTTTAATAAGTACAGGTCAGGATTAATATGTTATTTCATTTTTAGATAAATATATCTTTTACAATGAATGACGATGGAACATAATTTCACCCATATGTTAACTTTTTATTTTCACAAAATTATTTGAAATATTAAAGTAGACATTTTTACTTTTAATATGTTATATTTATCTAAAATGTAAATATATTTATAACCATGCATTATATGAATTTATATAAAAACCTGAAGACACCAAAATGTCTTGTCCTTTGACCCGTAAATATTTATAACAGGTCAAAAAACGATTTCTGATTAGATGATTAAGCTGTTTTCCCCATTATTTGCAGCAAATAAGAGGTCACCATAAAGTTTGATGCAAATAATGCATTTCATTTTTGATTGAACTAGGCTATGTCTTGATAATATTGAAAAATCATTTATTTTATGTGCTATTTTCATGATCAAACCTTCCTGGCAGCCCCCAAACCTACCTATGAATTCCAGTTAGGTAAAATGCTTCTAATGCAGATAAATTAGCAGGAAATCACTTTAAATAATTGGATAGACCTACTTTGTTTCTAACGTCCAAAAGGACAGCATCTGCACTGCACATAAAACAGAAATAACCACCTGATTTTTATCAAATAATTGGATAGACAGCAGTAAAACAGCACAGGGTTATGTTTTGCTTGGTCTCTCGAGGGACCGGTTGTGTTTTCAGTGCCGTGTCACCACAGTCACCCCTATTTGACCACCTTTGTCAAGCCTAGCGCTGGATGAACAGGCGAGAAAGCATGTAAAAAGCGAGAGGGGAGCGAGGATGCAGTCAATGTACCGTCTGATTGACACCTCCATCCAGCCCAGGCTGTTCAAAGGGAATGCATTAGCCTGGCCCTGCTCAGTTAGGGGGCATTGCTACATCGAAACAGATAACAGCTCTCTGAATCACTTGCCAAAAGTAAAAAGCACTGCGGAAAATGTTGCTTGTGTGGTGCGGTGTTTACAGATGTGACTAGATGCAAATGACACGATATTAAAGAGAAACCGAGCGCTGTTTAATTCCCGCCATCTCTATCTATGGACTCTGCCACATCAGACTGACCTCAATATGTCCCAAATCCTTTGATAAAAATATTCCTTTTCCAACACTCCGGTTATTCCTTGGAGATATGCTATTTATATCGACGGTTTTAAAACTTGCTTTCTCTCTGACGTGTTTTAGCATTGCGTCACGTTATCATGAAATATTGGTAAGGCTATGTGCAATGTTTGCGTGAATGTTGTTGCAATGCTTTTGATTGTTGAGCACACTTGGTGTTTGGTTCTGAAGTACAAATTGTAAGTTTTTCTTCTCAAATGATAAATCAAGAGCATTTGGCACCAAAGTGCTATCCCACTTTTAGGTTTTTTTGAGCATCTGAATCTCTTTCACGGCCTCGTGAATGTCTGCAGAGACACATTCTGTAGACTATCTGTGAATAAGTTATGCAAATAATGTTAATCGAATCCCACAGCAGCACTTTCCTTCTCCCTTACAAAAATAAAAACAGAACATTCTGTTGATTTAATGGGCTTGCTGTTCCATTTCAAACTCTTATGTGAAAATATATGTATAAATAAAATGAATGAATTGCGGTCGCTGATAGCACTGCTAATTTGCATACAATTGTCTGCGTTGTTGTAACTGATTCACTAAAGGAATTATGCAAATCAGGTAACAGCGCAAAAAAAAAAAAGAAGAAAAAAAAGCAATTTGCATGTCATGTTTACCCATCTTGTGGGTCACTTCTGAGTGTTAGGTTTTGGGGGATGCAAAAAAGTAGTTTGGCATAATCTTTTATGATTATTATTAGAATTTTAACAGGAGTGCTTCTGCTCAGCAATGTTTTAAAAATTATGTCTGCTAAATTAAAGTCATGCAGTGTGACCAACATGCATAAAACAGGAAGTGATATCATAGAAAAGACTGCAGACCCTCATGGCTGTGTATCAAGATCAAAATATCATGTATAATATGAGATATTTTGACCTTATTTTGACATGACAAGGTTAATTCAGGTTGTAAAATGTCATGTGGTGCAACTTCCCCCCAAATTTTTGATTTTTATAAAATTAATAATTTGTGATATTTCTTGTCTAAAAATAAAATAAAATAAAAACATATTTTAAAAGCTTTTTTAATGTTACATGTACAAAAAAGTTTTAGAAACACTGAATATGGATAATTTTCTAACAAAAACGCATCGATTCGCTACAGGAGGCTTTTATTCACCCCCCGGAGCCGTGTGAGGCATTTATTTAACTACTTTGGGACTGTTGAACAAAAACACCCACCTACTCGCATTCTAACGCTTGGAAGCGCCAGGAAAATTTTTTATATAACTCCAATTGGATTCATCTGAAAGAAGAAAGTCATATAGGATGCCTTGAGGGTGAGTAAAACATGGACTAATTTTCATTTTTGGGTGAACTAACCCTTTAAATGGTATTTTCTTGTATAAATGATCTCTTATTAAAATCTTATTACATTTTGTTTATTTATTTATAAATATACATTTACTTTTTCTTGATGGTCACACCACATTACATTTTAGAAAATAATATAAAAGGCTTTCAAAGCCGACATTAATAGAAAAAAAAAAAATGCTGAAATAGTGGCACTGTTGTAAATTTGCCTCCAAATGTCACTTTTTTCAGTTCTGTGCAACATATCACATCTGTAGATTTAGCCAGATCTTGTTCTTTATAAAGTCCCATTCTGGTAGAGATGAAATGGTAAGGGCGCATTGATCAAACACGTTGTCTTCCTACTCCACCTTTGCACCTGTTTAGCATTTTAATGAAAGACATCAGGCTGTCCTCAACACGGTCCTATCTCTCAACAGTACTTCAAATAAAAGAGAATAATTTCCCAATATCTATGCATGGATGCCCAGCCCTTTCACTCTTTATTTCTCATTTGATCCGTTAGTGCCTCGGTTGTTCTATAAAATTTATTCGCCACAATGTTTAGTATCACAAAATGTTTAGATATGTTATGTTATGGTCCATGTCATGTCATATTTAAGATGCTGCTTATTGCTCATGAGATGTGTAATTCCAGATTTTACAATTGTCTGTTTATGCAACAGTATTATTAAATGGTTCATAATTCACCATCGTTTTAAGCATTTAGAAATTAATTACAGGATTAAATCATGTCCACCACCCTTCTGATGTGACTGTATGAGCTGCTGTCTTTTGTAAATTTGCAATCAATTTTTATGATACATACAGGGAGAGGAAGAAAGAAAAAAGGCAGCAATAAAGATAAGAATGGAAAATAATTTGAAAAACAGATCAAGGGGATGTAATGATGAAAATAATAAAATAAACGGATATTAATGGTTGTTCTGAATCAATCATCAGGTTATTTTAGTACTATTAATAGTATTAATATTTGGAAGTAACTTTTATTTTTATATTTTCAGGTTTCATTTGAATTTTAGTTTTAGTATAAACATTTTTAATTTTTGTTTTTAATAGTTTTTTCCCCATCTAGTTTTTATATTTTATTTAAATTTACAACAATAAATTATTTTAAATTATTTTACTTTTAGTTAACGATACTGATCAGTGGATTCTTGTTTAAGTTGATTTATAACTAAATAAATGAATGAACAAACGAATGAACGAACAAACAAACGAATGAATTAGGAGGGTTGTCACACTATATTTTGAAAAATAGAACGGTACATATTGGCCAACAGGAACATATATTCGCTTCAGCTGTTTGTTCTATACTTGTTATGAATGTGTGATTTTTAATTAAAATACCATATATTTGCCTTTTGATTACTATGAAATGAGGGTGGTGATGGCACAGTTATTCTGAATGGTAAACTTGATTACTGCTTAAATTAATTTACAGAATTTAAACCACATTAGCATTGCAACCCACCACAGTAAAAAGAACTGTAAATTGTCACAGTAGCACTGTTTGTACTTGACATTAATTTACACCACTTAGGGGTAATTTGCAGCACATAAATATGGGAATGTAATATCAAAGTTGGTGACACAAAGTGGAAAATAACAAAGAAAAACAAGATGTGTCACAGTATTCCCAGTCTCCCCTACCTTCAAATACACAACACATTTTTTATTTTACCTCTCAATTCATTACTTTAAACTTCAAGTAGGTGAAGTCATGACCCTGTGCAGGAAGCAAAAACAAACAACACTGTTTCAGGTGACAGAGATTTATTACTTGCATATAGCGGAGAGGCTGAAATCAACACGAGTTACAAAACAGTTTGAGGGCACGTCGAATTGTCTTCAACTAAAGTTTGGAGTGCATTTCAGGTTTGTCCGTGATGATGGTCTCCTCACCTATCTGCACAGAACAGGTTTTGTCTGTACGGCTCATTTGCTCATTAGCTGTGGCTATATATGCAGAGAAGGAGACGGCTCCATCTGACAGGCTTTCCGCTTTGCTTCAGGGTGTGATTGTAATAATTTCAGAGACTTGACAGGTACAGTATTCAACATGTCGCATACATCCACCTCTCGTCTCTTTTAATTGTAGGGGAGACGTTTACTAAATGTGTGCATTTATATGAAGCAATGATCGTGAGGTGTTAACGCAGAGGCGGGTGCTCGTGTATCATCACATCACAGTTGATGTACTGTCACTGGAGGAGTTCAGTGTCAGAAAAAGTGAAAATACCAGGAGGTTAAAGTGTTGGTTGTCTGGGGTCTCTTGGGTTAATGGGAGAGAAGCAGGCCGGTGAGAAGCCTGATGACTGTGCTACACTTTTCCTTCATCTCACTCCTGAGATGCAAAGAAAATCGCTGAGATGGTGACCTCTGACCTCGCCAGAGTGAGGATGCAGTTTCTAGTTTGGCACGCTCAGATAGGTGAAGGCATTGGGGAAATGTAACGTGGAGGGGAGGAATTAAAATCCATTTGGTTGTCCACTTTGACGGTTGTTTGTGCTTGTGAACAGGGATTGGAATGGCAATAGAATAAAATAGAATAGGGGTCAGTGACATCATATTAATTGTTTTTGTGCGAATCTGACACATAAAATGACCTGAATACATTTTTCCTGAGATGAGCATGTTTCTGTAATTCTGAATTAAATTTTGATCATTTTAGTTGGGCATAAAGTCAAAACTGTCAAGGTATTACAACTGTCTTGACACTGTAATGAAAAAAAAAAGTTGATTTTTTTGTTGTTTGGCATATTCTTTTATTATTATTTCTTAGAAAAAATACTTATTTTAACAAAAATGAATTTTTAACCCTGTGAAGCCTGACATTTGAAATAATACTTATAATATCTATCTATAAAGTTTGTAGTGTTTTATGTATCTCATTAATACTCAGAATTTTATATTTTATATTTTAACTTTCTATATATACATTTTTAATATATTAATACTCAAAATAACACTCAGGGGGGAAAAATCTTTTATTTTTTTTATTACCCATATAAATGAATGAGAATATAGAGCTCATATAATAAGCAAAAAACACATCAATTTTATTTAAAGGCTCAACATGAGCAAAAATATGCAATTTGGTGCAGTTGCAAATATTCATATGGCCAAAAAGAAAGATGAAATTCTGATAGCTTGTAATGTAAATCTGTACGATCTGTACGACTACTTACATAAAATGCATCCAACTGTCAGTTGTCACTATATCTTGCAATAATATGTCTTAGTAATATGATATTTAAATGCTTAGTTTTATGATCAAAGCTCTGTAGTTTTTATTCTGGAGGGCAAAACATATAATTCAATGCAATACAATGATGACTGAGAGATGAACAAATAAACATTCCTCAGAAGCCTGATGGGTCATATTTGGTACTTGATTTTAATATGATTTTTCTAAAAATGTTGTATGGATAATCACATAAACCCAAGCTGCTTCAGTCCAGTAAGTGTTCATCTTAAAATAGCATATTTTTTAATACAAATTTCTATTTTACTATAGTTAACTTAGTGCGCTGCTGCATAATGTCTAATGCACATGCATATGTTCAACAACAAAAATGATATCTTAGTGAAATGCAATCAATCTTCAGTACAAACATGGATGATATAAAAGACGGTTGTTGATCTGTCATCTTAAACCTGTGTACCCGTCATATATCAAGCATCTCTAAAAATAGTTCAATTATGATTAAGTCTAAACAGATGCTTCTTTCTACTGAACACCTCCTTAAATTCATCACTCCAGACTACTAATTACTACAAAACGTTAAGTTGCAAACACTTCCGAACTCAAAGCCGAAGCTATATATTTAACATGACAATATGTTACATGCAACACATTTTCGGTGTCTGCTTCAATGATCAATTAGGAGGTGGAAAAAACCTTATTTGTGAGATGGATGCGGCAAACTTTTGCATATAACAGTGTGACCGATTTAGTATGTGGTGGACACATTTATTACAAGCAAACGCACACCTTCTCTTCAGCACTTTATATAATAGTATACATAGATCAAGGATTTCATATTGATCATGTATGATTTATATACTAATCTCATTTCTATTTTATTTTATTCCTGAGCATTGTTGAATTCTAGATTCTGGCAGACAAAAGGTTACTATTAACCCTATAAAGCCTACTGTATTATATTTGATAAACAAATTTCTACGGCTTGTAAATTAAAAACATGATCAAAACTTTGGAAAGCTGAAAGACCTGTTGTTCACAATCCCTTTTGTCATCTGATTATATACTAAATGTGAGTAACCTATGTATATATATACTTTATATTGTTACACTGAAAAAGTGCATATGCCTTGTTGTTACCCTAAAGAACATTTTATACTTGATCCAACTTAATAAATTTACTATTCTGCCATGTCATTGAGCTAAAGAAAAATATTTAGCTAATTGGAAGTGAAAGAAGTTTCGTTGGTGTAAATTTAACTATTTGCTTCTAATCAAATGACCTCTAAAGTCATTTTGCGGTTACACAATTGGGTCATTTTTTTCATTGTGCTTAATTTGTAGAATTTAGATTTGTATTATTTGGATGCTTGATTTAAAAATATGTAAAAGTTAAGTTATTCCAAATAGATTTAGTGATAATTTGTGGTATAATTCTGTAAAAAAATATATTAGGTTGAAAGTGATTTTTTAGTTTCAGTTGACCATAGAAATTTGATTTGGTCAAACTTCATTTTTTTTCAGTTGAGAGAAAGTAAACCAATTACTTGTAACAAGTTTTTTTTTTTTTTTACTTTGATCTAACAATTTTTTTTCTAGTGTGCCAAGGCAACATTTATTATTTTCATGTAGTTTAACTTGAAGTACTAACAAAACAAAACAAAACAAAACAAAACAAAACAAAGCAAAGCAAAGCAAAGCAAAGCAAAGCAAAACAAAACAAAAGCTAAATAAATAAATAAAAAACCCCAAAAACAAACGAACAAAAAAAACACACCAAAAACAGACAACAAAAACTTAAAATTAAAGAAGTAAAAACTGTAAATATAAAAATAAAATAAAATATAATTCAAAATGTTAACAAAAATTATAATAGTAATTTAATAACACTAAAATAACACTGATGTGCACATCATAATAATAATTTATTTTTCATTGTATATATTTTCAAGGAAAAAAGTAGTTAATAAACTTTACAAATTATTAATTTATTAATATTACTATGTTTTTGGGGAGTCGCACCACATTGTATTTTACAACTTGAGCTAAACCTGTCATGTTATGAAATATTAATATTAATAGACAATAAACCAATAGACAATAAACCAATTTTGTTACAGTTTTTTTTTTCAGAGAAATTAAAAATATGCTTATCATAGAAGAGGTTTATTCAAGTCATTATATGAATTGCAAGTATTTGATCTATTTTTAAAACGGCATTATTAAACAATACAGACATGTAAATCTGTGTGATATTTGTTGTAAAAAGTGAATTTCTGCTTTTCAATGCTTTTTCCCCATGCAATGCTTTACATTTCATTATGCTATTTCTGGGGAAGCTTTGATAAATTACTGAGAGGTCTGGACGATAATCCCATCACCTCTGACCAACAGGCATCTCACTTTCACAAAAATTCAAAGAAGGAGAAACTATAAGCAGATGTTTCTTGGTCATTAGTTCGGCTGTATGCAAGGAACACGATCTACCGGTTTGACTTGCCGTAAGCTAAATGACTGCACCTTGACTGCTGGATTCAGATAAGCGTTCATTAGATGCCACTGTATTCATTATGAATCTGCACGTGGGAGGACTCATACAACCTTTGTCTCTGTTCATTCAAGGAAACGTATCGGTACTCAGCCTAACCTTTAGTGAGATGTTTTGTGTAATGCATGATGGGAAATCAGAGCGATAGGAGCGAGGGACAAGGTCTTTATTTTCATGTGAGCACTGACCTTTTCAAGTTGTTGTTTTGTTTACTTGCTGATTCTTCTCCGACAGAGGCAGAGCATGCGGTTAGAGCTTTCCTTCCTTGGAAAACAAGACTGTAACATTGGAGAGAGGTAGACAGTATGACTAATTCTCTCTTCAGGGGGACACGTAGATGAAGTCTCTGGCGGAGCGGCTCAGACTGTGTTGTCGAGCCAGCGTTCAGAACTACTGCTGTTTTTCCGGTAATTCACCAGCCTTCTGTCAGCCAACTTAGAGGTATTTTCATAACGTTAGAAACATTGTGAATAGACGTCTGACATGGGCTTTTAGGAGAGATAAAACAAGCGTCTAACCTGCGGCCTTATTTCTTTTGTGGCCTTATCTCTTTCTGCTTGTCATGAAGTTTAAAGCCCGCTGAATTCAGAATCGAAGTTTTGGGGCTTTTAGTCCTTTAGTCCTTTTTGAAGCCATTTATATCAAGGGTTTCAAACCGAAGTTACTCGGGGGCGTTCACCATTGGAGGCCAGTTAAACAGCTTAAAAAAAAACACACACACACAAATCTTATGTTATTATGGGATACAACAATTTTTTTTAAAGTTAAGTGGCTGTTCTCACAACCAGCATACTCTGCATATTTAGTGGACTAATGATGCTAATGTATTTTATTTTAGACTGACCAGACCAAATAAAGTGGCTGGTGAAGTTGAACGGTTTTTAACAGATGCGTAACAAAAGTATGAAATTTTTATTGCTTTACTTTTTACGTACTTTTTTCTTGTCAGACCTCATTTACTTTTATTATTCTGAATTACACTACTGTTCAGTTGGGGTCAGCACTTTTTAAAAATATATAAGGTTTTTGCCCCCTTTTGGTTTTTATTTTTATTTTTTATTTTTTTTTTGCATATTTGTCACACTTAAAAGATTCAGATCATCAAAGAAATTAATATTACACAAAGATAACCCGAGTAAATACAAAATGCAATTTTGAAATGATGATTTAATTTAAGGGAAAAAAGCTGTCCAAACCTGCCTGGCACTATGTGAAAAAGTAATTGCCCCCTAAATCTAATAACTGGTTGTGCCACCCTTGCAGAAACAACTGCAATCAAGTGTTTGCGGTAACTGGCAATGAGTCTTTCACATCACTGTGGAGGAATTTTGGCCCACTCTTCTTTGCAGAATTGTTTTAATTCAGCCACATTGGAGGGTTTTCGAGCATGAATGGACTGTTTAAGGTCATGCCACAGCATCTCAATCAGATTTAAGGCCGGACTTTGACTTGGCCACTCCAAAACCTTAATTTTGTTGTTCTTGAGCCATTCAGAGGTGGACTCGCTGGTGTGTTTGGGATCATTGTCCTGCTGCATAACCCAAGTGCGCTTGAGCTAGAGGTCACAAACTGATGGCCATATATTCTCCTTCAGGATTTTCTGATAGAGTGCAGAATTCATGGTTCCATCAATTATGGCAAGTCGTCCAGGTCCTGAAGCTGCAAAGCAGCCCCAGACCATCACACTACCACCACCATGTTTGACTGCTGGTATGATCTTCTTTTTATGAAATGCTGTGTTGGTTTTATGCCAGATGTAACGGGACACACACCTTCCAAAAAGTTCAACTTTTGTCACATCAGTGAACTGAATATTTGCCCAGAAGTCTTGGGGATAATCAAGATATTTTTTGGCAAATGTGAGACGAGCCTGTGTGTTCTTTTTGGTCAGCAATGGCTTTTGCCTTGGAACTCTCCCATGGATGCCATTTTTGCCCAGTCTCTTTCTTATTGTTGAATCATGAACGCTGACCTTAACTGAGGCAGGTGAGGCCTGCAGTTCTTTAGATGTTGTTCTGGGTTTTTTTATGACCTCCTGGATGAGTCATCATTGCACTCTTGGAGTAATTTTGGTGGATAATGGATAATATTTTTGTGGATAATGGCTCTGACCGTGGTTCGCTGGAGTCCCAAAGCCTTAGAAATAGCTTTATAACCCTTTCCAGACTGATACATGTCAACTATTTTGTTTCTCATCTGGTCTTGAATTTCTTTAGATCGCGGCATGATGTGTTTCTCTTTAAGCATGCTTCACTTTGTCAGACAGGTTCTATTTAAGTGATTTCTTGATTCAACAGGTCCGGCAGTAATCAGGCCTGGGTTTGGCTAGTGAAATTTAACTCAGCTTTCTACAATAATGTGGTCAATCACAGTTCTTTCATGATTTAAAAGGAGGGGGCAATTAATTTTTCACATAGGGCTAGGTAAGTTTGGACAGCTTTTTTCTCTTAATAAATAAAATCATCATTCAAAAACTGCATTTTGTATTTACTTACATTATCTTTGTGTAATATTAAAATTTGTTTGATCTGAAGGGGGCAAAAACCTTTTCACAGCACTGTATACATATATACATACACACACACACACACACACATATATATATATATATATATATATATAGTAATATATATAGTAATGATGCCAAAAAGTTTTTTTTTAAAATAATTTTAAATGTAAAATATATTCAAAAAGAAAACAGTAATTTTGCCAGGCTTCATTGCAAACTAAAGGCTGCTTTAAACAGATCCTTTGCCACAATAGGTCCCGCCCCGACAACTTGTTTCAGTGACACATTAAGCATCCTCTCTGCATCACTCTTTTTTGTCTTTTTCCTCGTCTATCCTCCCATCTCACCGTCTACATCACAGCATCCAGAGCTAATGGGAGCGAGACCACTACAGAGTGACAGTCATGTCAAACTGTGCGTGATGAAGACAGATTGGGAGCATCAATCACTGTGTCACACCAGTTTCGCTTCACACCCTCCCTGAAGGCAGACCATGTCGGTCGACAGCTCCAGACTCAAGACCACCACAGCAGTGATTGATTAGAAGATCACAGGACTCGTGAAAGTATTGTGTGTACAAGTACTTGTGTGTGTGTCCTTTGCAAAGTGCTGCAATTGTGGTTACACAGTAAACTAGTACTCTCACAATAACAAGACACCAATAGTCAATAACAGTACCAGTGAAATTTCACAAGTTTCGCAACCAACTTTAGTACTACCACAAAAACAAATGTTCTGCTTGATAAACTCTTTCATTTAAACTCTGAATATTAATATAAATATTAAATTACAACAATTGCATGTGGACATGGCAGTACGATCCCACCACACTAAGGGTTTGGATTAGGGGTGGAGCTTCAAGCTTACTTTTTATACAAACTGTACATTTTTGTACAAATGAAATAGCACTAATTCATAAAAAACTGGTAGTTCATAGATTTATTTTCCAATGAGGTTGGGTTTTGTGTGTGTATAAGTAGTAAGGCTATAGTGGATGGATGTGGCTCAGAGGAAGATTTTCGCTCTTTGTCCAAGAGATTGTGAGTTTGTATTTCATTTGACTGACAGTAAACTAAAGAAAATCTGTATGTCAGTAGATATATGTCAGTAAGAGTGATGTATTTGGTAATATTTTATTTTATGATTTAACTGGACAGATTCTGTCACTGACTAGAGGGAAGGATAACACTTAATGTAACTTTTAAATTATTTTTTTATGACCAGAAATGGAAAGTTTTAAAAAAGGGGCACACTGAAATTTCATCCACCTAAAATTTTCAACAAATGTGCAGATCTATCTATCTATGCATTACAGTTGATATAAACAGTGTTTTAAAATGGTTGGAGACTGTCTGAAATTGTAATGTTACTAAGGCTGAACAATTTGGAAGTTTTTTGTGATTGCAATTTAAAATGTGAGCTTTAGGTTAGCTGTGTAGTTGGATATTTTGTGATTATATAAAATTTATCAGGTGATTATATGAAGTTTAAATACACTAACTACAATACAATATACAGAGGAACAGTATAAAATAACTATACATTGTACAATATACACAAATAGTACTGACAACAGATTATAAAAACTTGTAATTATTGTTTGTATAGGGCTATTATTATAAAACATTACAGTAAAAAAATAATAATAACAAATAGTTTCATTTTACAGTACAACTGTAAAATTACAGTATTAAATTTATGTAAACCCCCAAGCTTTTATTTTGTTGGAAAAGCCACAGGTGGAACTTGAAGCTTCTCTCTTGTTGGCAACAGGTTTATAAATGCATCTTTACTGCCAATCTGGTGAATGGGTGGTGCATGTTGTGTTCCTGAATTCACACCGCAAGCGGCATAAACTCAGAGCAGATGCAGATGGAGAAAAATATATGACTGTTATTATGAGCTACATGCGATTATGTTTTTGTGCATTATTTCTCCTTTTGGGTAACTTGGAGTAAATCATGCGGGTTTGGCGCAACATGAGGACAAACTACTCCTCTGACATTGAAAGAGAGGACTTGTGAACACTTTATGGTATGGTGTCAGTTGTCTCCACTCGGGCTTTCCATGCGTGTGGCTTCTGAGAGCAGAAGTCACAGTTTTAGATATCAAAGAAGTGCAGAAAGTGAAGTGGAGCTAAAAGGGACCGGCTGCACTGAGGGGCTGGCTGAGATCCCACTCAATTATGCAGTCGAGTGAGCCCATCCTCACTCACACATAAGCACAATACACTTCTGAGCTGTTTCATCATCCCCACAGGCCATATTAACTCACATACACACACGCCTGCGTCGGCCTCTGTGCTCTTACACATCCCGACATCCCCGCTTGCTACGGCTCCAGTTGAGTCGCTGCCTCGCATTGAATACACTCTCTATCACTCGTGCCACATGACTCACTCTCACCCTTATAATATCACCCCTTGAGCTCCCTGTCCTCTGCTGGAACGGGTGACTGTTTGTGACACTAACAGCCCATGGCCTGGTTTCTGTTCGGCTTGCAGTGAGAGGAAAACGAAATGAGAAGACCTGAATTTATCGTTTAGGACTCGCCGGTCAATGACAATTTAACACACCCTTTGTGATGAAGTCAAGCAGTCAACTGTGGTCACTGTGCCTAATCAGGATCAATCTTGTAGGGATGGACTGGGACTAAAGAAACTGGCCACCAACAAAATATATCACATAAGCACTGCATATAACACAAACTTTCACATACTGTATTATCTAATCAATATATTTTGATTTTCACTGCACTTGTATATATTTTAAATAGGTACTTTGTATGTTCAAAAGGCAGCACTTAAATTTTGCACTAAAACATTGGTGGACCAGTATTTTTCCTTGAAGTACATTATTGTTCTTTTTTTTTCAAAATGTTTTTGAAAAAAAATTCTTATGCTCACCAAGGCTAAATTTATTTTATTAAAAGTAAAGTAAAAACAGTAATATTGTGAAATATTTTTACAATTTAAAACAGTCTTTTATATTTTAATATATTTTATATATTCAAATATATAATTTATAAATGTCTTTACTGCCACTCTTGATCAGTTTGATGGGACTGCTTAATTTTATCTGTACTTTAACAGATTTTTTTTTTTTTTTGGAACATACTTTACTGTGTGCTAAAGAATAATATCTGATTTTACTACATTTCATAAAAAACATCAGTAATTTAGAATACAAAAAATCGATACACAAAGGCTTGTCTGGTTTGTGAATGAATATTTTTAGGCCTTTTTGATAAACCTGTTGAGTATTTACAAACTGCACAAAAATTTCACAAAATAAAATGATTCATTTACAAAATGAACTGATCTGTTTGCAGCTGTTCTCAAATCATGACTCAAAAATGATCAGATTTGGTTATTTCTGAACAAAAATGATCAAATAATCAGAGGTAATATCATCAGAGCTCAAGTTTGCGGAGGATTTGACTGGTGAGGCAAGAAGTAAATCCTGGCAGATTTTAGTATTGTTTTTATTGAATCATATTCAGGTTATACATGACTAAGTTGTTGTTTATCAAAATTTGCAGTAAAAGGGCAAGATGTTTCACCTCACTGTGTGAAATGTTTGAATATGTATTGGCTTGTAAGAGTGGAATTGATTCAAAATTAGTCCAGACCTCCTTAGGACCACAAGTTTAGGTCGCCCAAATCATGTTGTAATACTTGAGTGACCTAGAATCATTTTTGCACAATGTTTTTTTGCTCCTACCATACAAAGTTAATGTAATGTAAAACAATATAGCTTAATTGTCATTAGTATAGTCATCATAACTCAATACAGCCTACGATATGAACAAAAGTTTTCTCTGTGTATTCAGCCTCCACATTCTCTGCATGCTATGCTCTCATTAACAGTCTCATTAATTATCATTTGGTATCCTTTATTTTGAAAATCTAGCACAACTTTAGGGGTCGACAAAACTGCATGTGATTTTGAAGTTTACAGAGATGATCAAAAATAGATTGGAAAATGAGACAGTGTGAATAACAAAAACTGTTTTACTTGACATCAGAAAATATATGGATATCAAAGTCAAAAGTTTAGATATATACAAGTCAAAAGTTTCTGAACAGTAAGTTTTTTTTTTTTTTAAAGATGTCCGTTTTAAATCTTCAACTGTTTTAAGTATTGATGATAATAATAATAATAAAAAAAAAAAGAAGAAGAAATGCTTCTTGAACAGCGAATCAGCATATTAGAATAATTTCTGAAGCATCATGTGACACTGAAGACTGGAGTAATGATGCTGAAAATTCAGCTTTGATCACAGGAATAAATTACATTTTGAATCAAATAAATGCAGGCTTGGTGAGTAGAAGAGAATTCTTTAAAGAACATTAAAAATCTTACTGTTTGGATAAAGCCTATGCTAATTACCTGCCAATAGGAAATTGATGGAAAAAGGCTGTTCATTACATAATATGTATAATGAACAGCCTTTTCCCATCAATTTCCTATTGGCAGGTAGTTAGTATAGGCTTTATCCAATTTGTATGCATTCCTATTCAGAAAAAGCTAGCTTTGTCCCTTAGTCATCCTTTATATCTGTAAACATTTCAACATGACATGTTTTTAATTTCTATGGAGCAGCACAATTTGTGCATTTGCAGACGTGGTTTGGAATGGCCCCGTTGGGTGGATTTTTTTCACGTGGAGAGATGATGAAGGATATTATATTCACCCTTAGAGGTTGTAGTCTCTCAATCCAGTCTTCAAAAATCAATGTGGGTGTGATCTGTGAAAGTACCCAAATCACATCTCCCAGAGACCATCAGAGCACGGGCAGAAAGGAGGGTGAGCGTTTCTGGCTGGGTCTCCTGGCTTTGGCCCCGGGCCAGACCGTCTTTTTGCCGCTGTGTGAAAACTAAACCTTAACCGTAGGAATATGCTTACTCAGATTTGTTCATTACTATTATCTCTCTCTGTCTTTCCCTTTTCCTGTCTTCTCCTCTGTGTATCCAGGGTAAGATATGGACAAGCAACTCCATTGATTTCTGTCAGTAACTCCCACCTGTGGGGACAGAGCTTCAATCCCCTTGCAGGCGTTGTGCATTTTGCGCACATTAATATGTGACAGATATATGCAGGCAGGCTATGAATCTTTAATGTGTACCCCTCCTCTGAGCTTGCCCTTTGCTACAGCTCAGGGTTGACTGAACCACTGAGGGTCACTGGGTAAAGAAGACTGAGAGAGAGAGAGAGAGAGAGAGAGAGTGTATTTTGGAGAAAAGGAAAGAAGAACGAGACTTGTTTTTTCTTTCTGTGTTCTTGAAAATAATGACACCCAGAGCAATTTAAACGTGTCCTCAGGTCCCGAAATGCTGTCTCTCTGGTTGCAAGTGAAAATATGTTATTGGTTTAATCTCAGTCAAGGTCATTTCAGCAGTTCTGCTGTTGTGTTTGGTGCAGTCAGGCCTTTGTATTAAAATAGAACTGACCGTCGATCCATCCTGATTGAATTAATTGCGACGTATTCTGATTAATGAATCCAGTCACAATTAATTGTGTGTATATTTCAGGATTGGGAAAAAATTCAGAACTGATTATTGTTGTAAAATTAAAATTCATTTAAAATTCTGAAATTCAGAACTCAAATTTATCCCTGAATTGTGCACAAGCTAATTATAATCAATCTTTACTGAAAAAGTCCTGTGTGAACAGCAAGTTTTCAAGTCATGATTAAATACATACTTTTATTCTACTTAAATGTTCAGCTCTAGTTTAACGCAACATTAAATTAACAATGACAATTTAAAGCCAGTAGTGTTTAAAGTTAGCATAAAAAGACGCTTACAAACCCATTTTACATCAATGTGATCTCGCTTGAGTATTTCCTCTTGTTGAAGGATTCAACGACTATAAAGTGAAGCATTTTCTCTCGAATATTATGCATATCAGCGTGTATTAAGAAAGTAAATGAGATCCATTTTTTAATGTGCTGTTGCTTTTTAACTATATCTTCAGTCTGAATAAAATCAATGTTCTTTTCAATCCGGTCGGCTATTGAAACGTAATATTTTGACAGCTACTTAGTACCACAGCTTGTACAACCCCAAAGTCTCACATTTTGGTATTTGGTTTCATGCACACAGCTATCATGGAGGACTTTGGGAGGAGGATGAGGTTCGTTTCCAGTTGGACAGGCATTTGGGCGGAATCAAAAAATTCCCACCTGACAAATCAAGATGCTCTTCAACATATTTCTCCTGTTTGTATTAGAGCCATTCCAGCAAGCTCATAAAACGCCATCTGAGGTCTCACTCTCTTTCATATGAACCCCCAAAAGACTTTACATAGTTTTGCAAAGCTGTAAATTGTATATCGAGTTTTTTTCCCCTCATTCGCTTTCATTAGTCTGAGGGTCGACATCTCTTTGCTGTTCCCTCTCCGCCACATAACTTTTTAATGTTCCCCCTCTTCTCTTAATGAGCATGTATATTTACACTAGAAGGGGTGAGCGTGTGCAATTTGTGTTTTCACGTACACCAGAAAAAAGCAGTCTCCAGCACAGAGTTGGGAATATTTTTCCCCCACCATTTTAATTCCTTCCTTTGCTTGAATGAGTTGTGGGAGAGGAACTTTTGCACAGAGAATCAACCCACTAGAGAGCGAATACAGCAGCAACTCTCTGCTTTTTGATAAACTTAATGATGAGGGTGTTGCTTTTCTTTTTGTCAGATCTTGTGCCATGATTTGGATGTGCGGAGGAAGAGAAAGAGTGTGAGAGCAGGGAAGTTTGAGGTTGAACAGAGAGCGCAAGTGTGATGGAAAACAATTAATGAAAGAGGATGATGGAGGTGTGACTTTCCATAAATACGGTGCAAAATAGGACGTGAAGGTTTTTCCAAACAAAACATTTTTACAAACAAAAAGTTTTTAAATGTTTTTCCAACAAATGGTTATTATCTATAAATGGTTATTAATTATAAATCCTAACACTGGCTAAAAAGGTCATGTGTAATATGTAGGAAACTGCTAAATATTATATTCTTGTTAATCAAGATCTTCTTTTTTTTTTGCATTAAATATCAATTGATATTTGTGCCTGTAATTCTGTAGACATTGGGTTCTAAAGTGTAGCGTATTTGTGAAATGTGCCAGGTATACAAATGCGGATGATGGAGAGATTTAGGATGAAAAAGATGATTGCACTCTTGTTTTTTTAATGTTGAAAGTGCTCTTTGATGCTTTTCGCAGATTTGTGTGTAATTTCTTAAGTGACTAGTTGAAAACAACAACACAAATTGCATAAGAAGAGTTTTTTGCACAGGCTTCCAGATGCATCTAAGAGTTTAATAGATTAATGCTGTTTTAAAGAAAGAAAAACATTTTAGCAGCGTCAAAGCAAATCTGTCTGCTTTTATTTAGGCGAGAGTACAATACAGAAAACATTAAAAGAAAGATTGCAGTTTCAAGTTTCTTAGAACCATGTGCGAGATGATTTTGCAGATCTTGCTGCTGTATTTTTATTTGGACATGTGCCATGGTAATAATATGGTATGTGAATAAACTAACCAATAATAACTTGCTATCAAAGTTCAATGATATTAGGATAGTTGATAGAGCTGGGTAGCAACTAATTACATGTAATCTGGATTATGTAATCAGATTCCAAAAATTAAGTACTTGTAATTAGTTTAAATTACATTTTAAAATACTCATGATCAGATTATAGTTTTTTTTTTTTTAGTGATTCACATTCACACAACAGCAATAAATTATTTATCATTTATCTATTCTCCCTAATTTCTCTTTTTCATCTTTTAAATGTTCCTTTTTTAAAGTAGCCTTTCTAAAGGGTCTTATTTTGATTGGTGTTATTTTAAAATGATTTATTTTAATTTTACATTTGTATAATTTAATTAACTATTTGCTTTTCATTAAACTCACAAACCCCCTGCAGTTCCTTTAAGAACCCCATGTTGTTAATTACAACGAATGGAATATATTTTTATTATTCTTTGTATTGTTAGGCTATATCAGTATGGTACAAGATTATCCAGTTGAAATCAATGTGATAAACGAGTTCAAGTCGTTTTCTTCATGTAATTTGGAATCAGTAACAGACTACAATTTGTAAGTAGTCTACTCAACTGCATGTGGTTGACATGCAAGGACAGTCATTTTCATAGTAATAATTTTCATAATTTCATAATTTTTAGGAACAGATTTTCTGCATTTAATTCAGGGTTTGCTTTTAATATTTTAACAATATGAAATGTGTAAATCCTGTGGTGATTGTGAACTGTGAAGAACAATGTGAATAGAAATACTATTTATTTTGCAATTGAATAATTGTGACCTGTGCTGGCGAAATGAGTCACAATGAGCAAATTTTCAAAAATGAGTTATTTTTATTGTCATATTGTCTATTAAAAGACCTTCAAAATGTCAGCAAAGTAACTTTCTGAGAAAAACCAAGTTAAAGTTTTCTGAAGGTTCCAAAGCAAAATCACCTAACAACATTGCACTTTTCCTCCACCTCCTTTCTTAACATTAATTAAAATAATAATCATAATATAGCCATTTAAAATTTTATCTTTGTTATTAAAAATAAGAACAGATGCAAAAAGAAAAAAAGAACAAATATAAGAAAGAAACATAGTGCATTAGTTTTTTTCATTTTACATCTAAACAAAAACATTCAAGAAAGAAAAACCAATAATAAAATGTAAAAATCACTTCAGTGTGTTCATTACAAATAAATTAATTATTAAAACCACAAAAGCAGTTCAATCAAGAGCAGGGATCTTTTCTTTTATTGTTTGATTACCATTAATGAGACAGAAGGCCTATATTAAGACCTACATGTAATGCACGGATCTAATATAATGTTACACATCAGATGTTTTCCCCAACAGTTCCCCAAAAGTTACCAATTATTACAATCTCTCAAAGGATCATCAAAATGCTGCTAATCAGGATCCCAACAGACTTTTTTTTTTAAAGATAATTTTACCTCCTAGTATTAATTCATATTTTTGTGGAACTACTTCTAACTACATTCATTAGGTTCTGCAGTGTGACATTTCCCATAATAGAACCATTTTTTTTAGTTAATAAGCATAAAGTTTACTTATTTGTGGATGTTAGCATATGTGAGTCTTAACTGCTGTAAACAAGCTGTTAAAGTAGCTTAATAGTGTTTCAACTCAGCATTTTGTTGACAGATTTTCTATCATAATGATTATAACTGCAGTTTTATGAGCTTATAATAATTAAGAGACTGTACTTGTACCTTTAAAAATACATTTGTCACGCCACAGGACCATTTGGAGCTGGTTTCAGGCACCCAAAAATTAGCGTCAGGCTTGTTTCGATGTCCAAAATACAAAGACGTTTCCAATGTTGCAGAAGTTTTTGCTGTATGCTGCCAAGGCCATTATTGCCCTCTCAATCACACGTTTTCATTTGTCCAGGAACACATGCCTCATTTACCATGTTCTCTGGTACTGGGCCTTTCTTGTTAAATTATGCAGATAATGGCGGTCCGTTGGTGTCCAGGCCTGCTGTGGGGGCATATGGCCTCCTCTGAAAGCTACAGACAGGAACTATGACACCCTTCACCATATGTGCAGTGTCTTCGGCTCTCGACTTCACTCGCACAGGAACTCTCCTCTGTCACTCGCTTTTGGACCTCTTCCCCATGTCTGACTGTCAAAGCCAGTCACTGTCAGCGTCTGTACACCTTTCTGAGCCGCTCTCTATTCTCTGAACTCTGGGTGGCTGACCTTCTGCCTGCAAGCTGTTCACATCCCCTTATACTCTCCCTGCTTTGCTCCGGCTGCCATTTTGGAGTTGTTTTCTTTCAGCCCCCCTTTCTATCTGGTGGCATGAAGTATTTGGGGCCACTCAGACGGCTTGGATGCTTGCCCAATATCGCTGGGACATCTGGGCACTTTTGGCTGCCAAGACTATGTCGAGTCTCCCTGGTCCTTGGTATTGGGGTCACATTTCTAAAGACTGATGGGCAACCTAGGGTGTGGAGCAGCTATTTCGAGATGTTGAGTGAATGTCTTTCTCTGACTGCAGAAACGGTCTTCTGAGGCTGGGTTGTGCTCCTTGGCACAGCTGAACAAAAAGGGATGAAAGATCTCAAGCATTTGTGTTTTTTTTTGCAAGCGCAAAGCTCAGTTGAGTCTTTCTTTTGTTTGCAGACGATATTCTCAGTATAACCCAACTCACCTCGACTGCTTGTCATCCTGGCCTGTTGAAGCAAATGATGAAAATAGATGATGTAATGGTGTGTAAGTCAGCAAAGCACGATCATTTCAATAGTGCATTTTCTCATTATAATATCAGAACCGTCGACCTTTTCTCTGATCAAATCACAATTAATCTGGTCAAAATTAATGACCTGAGAGAAGGAGATGCTTTGATATTTGGATCTCCCTAAGATTATATAAATGTTTAAAAACAGTTCTCCTATCTGAGCTTTAAGTCGACTTGAAATGGAAGTTCATCTATTTTCTAAAAAATGTCTTATAGATGTTATTGTGAATGATTCATCCATTCATACAACGAAAACAAGTGGTATAGAAACAAATTTCACTCAGAAATTGCTAGTAAATTTCACAATTAAAGCAATTTTTGAAAAATGCTGTTGAAAAGGGGATCGGACTGAGCACCAAAACACACTTGTAGCCCATCAGCAGTAAGGGATGTGTCCACTTGTGATGGGGAGGAGAGAGAGCTCAGTACACAAGACAGACATTAACAGAATGACTATAGAAAGAAAGAGATGATAGAGGAAAAAAGGAAAGGGTCAGTTACGAACAGGCAAGAGGTTGGACCCGCGTTAATATCGGAGAAGCTTTCCAGTGCTAGAGAGACCTTAAGGAGTGGCAAGGCCTGAAAACTGACACAGAGTTTGTTTTATTTCTTCACAATACATGAGTAACAATGGTTTTGCTGCATTTTACAGAACTAAGATATGCTTTGCTTGAATACTCGTGTCATCTTCATTGTTTTGTTCATTTGCATTATTATTTTCCTTCACTTTAGAATGACAAAGAGACATAAATTTCCATGTCTTATAAGCTTGGAACGTCTGAACGTCTAAACCTTCTCCACCTTTTCTTTTGGTTCCTCTTTTATTGATTGCTATAACCCCTTAAAGGGATAGTTTACCCAAAATGAAAATTCTGTCAATAATTACTCACCCTCATGTCGTTAATAATAATAATAATACCGTGTCAGCAGCACATGCGTTGTGGTACTCTAGTGATAGTGTGTCGAAGACTAACACGGAAGAGAAGAAATTGTTGAATAAATGTGTTATTTTTATTTTCTTTGCTCACAAAAATATTATTTTAGCTTCATAACATTATAGTTGAACCTCACTACCTTTCTGGGCCTTGAACGTGATAGTTGCATTGCTGTCTATGGAGGGTCAGAAAGCTCTTTCATCAAAAATATCTTAATTTGTGTTCCAAAGATGAATAAAGATCTTATGGGTTTGGAACGACATGAGTGTGATTAAATAATAACAAAATTTTAATTTTTGAGTGAACTATCACTTTGATCATTGCCTATGTTGTGTAGAGTATACATGAATTTGGTGGTGGAGGCATCAAGTTAGGAGTGTGATCCTTTAGAGTAGGAGTGTGTTTATTTTGGTGATTTCAAATATCAACCGTGTTTTCCAGAAATTGATTCCTGCACCTTTAATTACAAAGAAAATATAACTGGATCTTCTGGTGAAGTGACTTGCATTAAGATCTGCCACCATCCAATCAACAACTAATGGTTAGAACCAAGTCCGTGCTCTACAATGTTTAGAGATTTTTTGGATGATTAGGTTTATTCAGATGTATGTCACAATTTGGAAGAAAAGATGTTACATCTTACATGATCTTACATTACATCTCAGCGTAAATATGGGCAGAGACCCCCTGGACCGCAGGGGCCCAAGGCAATTGCATGGTTTGTGTGGTGCCTACACTCTTAAAAATAAAGGTTCATTATTGGCATTGATGGTTCCATGAAGAACCTTTAACATCCATGGAAACTTTTCATTTCACAAAAGGTTCTTTACAGTTGAAAAAGGTTCTTTAGAATATTAAAAAGTTCTTTACACTAAGAAAAAATAGTTCTTTTAAGAACTGTTTACTGAAGGATTCTTCAAGGAACCAAAAATGGTTCTTCTATGGCATCACTGTAAAAACCCACTTTTGGAACCTCTGTATAAACACGCTACTGAATATTGATAAAAAAAAGCCATTTGTTGCTTGATTCCTCTGAAGTTTAAGCCTGTTCCTCTGTGACAGACAGAGGGGAAACCTGTTTGATAACATTCATTATTTTTTATAAGTTATAAATTAAGTTTAAATTAAATTACTACAAAAATGGAATGTTGTGTAACCAAGTAAAATGTTGTAATCTGGTATTGCTTATATTTTACGAGACTTACTGACTTTGACACACCATCATTAGGGTCTTCAGGGGTCTTTTTATGATGTCGTTTCCTGTTTTATTTTTGTTTACTGCTTGTTAGTTGCACCACAACTAACAGTTTGATTTTGCGAACAAAAGTTTTTCAGATATTAATATAGCGGCAACTCTACACTTTTGGTTCCATTGACTTCCATTCAATTCCATATGAATGTGGGAGACATGTAATGCAAGCTCATGCGAATCACTCTTCAAATTTGTATCAACTGTATTACTCTGACATTTATGGCATTAGGCCCACTAGAAAATACTTTATTGTGCACATCACAGAATAAGACAGACAGACTGATGTGTTTGTTTGGTCATGGTCGACGTTTATGTGCGTGAAACGTAAAAAGACTGTTAGAGACAAACAAGAATGAGTCAAAGTGAGTAATATGCATTGAATGAGTGAGTGTATGGAGTAAGACACTCGATGGATGCAGATTTAATGTTCCAGCATTAAATTGAGCTGCTCCCAGCAGTAAGGCGAGCGATTTGGTATTCTTATCATGAGAGTGTTTTTCTGTGGCCTGGTACTATAATGACAGATCAGAGCAAAGGGGCTGAAAAGGTCAGAGTCAGTACAAGCTCAATCTGGAGTACTGTCTTCATTCTACTCCTAATTAAATGTCAGCATCACGGCCAGGAGGAGACAAAGCAGAGGAGAAAACCTGGATCTAAATGTCACTCTCGCACAGGCCCGTTTTCTCCACTGACGGCCTGAGCAACTGTGGCGACAGAGTAATCCTGAACACTGAGGTGACAGCGTCTGTCTGTCTGAGAGATTAGCCACAGAGCAAAAAGTCTTACTGCAGGCTGATATATATTTCCCTGCCCCCCTTATTTAGCCTAATGAGGTAAGTTGCTTATTTTGGCCTTGTTTTGTTAGATCAGGTTGCTTGTTTTTCTAAAGAGGTTTCAGCAGCTCTAGTTTTGCAATGTCTGCATTGTTCAACTGAATGTGAAATGTGATCAAATCAATGATATATGCATGAGAGTGGCCTTGAACTTTTTCCGATGACCGATGTGCCATTTCAACACAATCTTATGGTAACTATCGGTAACTAGTTTTAGTTTTGGCAAATTGGTGGCTAATTCATGTCTCACTTGCATGTTGTCGTATCTGCTTCCACCCCACTGATGGTTAGGTTTCTTTTTTCTTTGTCTAAAAATCATATGTTTATTTACGAATCATACTGAGTGAATTAATATGAAATCACACCTTTGTAAAAAATAATTCAAGTTGGTCATTTCAGCTTTCGAGTGTCTGAGTCATTATTTCCAGTGATTAAAAAGTATATGTAAATGCACGTTTCTGTGATTACATGCCACTTTGCAATGTAGATATTTGTTTATATGTTTATTTTACAAGATTTCAGGAAGATAGTTACTAGTTACAGATGGTTTGTGTAGTTGCTGAGTGCAATAAACCATTAGACAATAACTATTTTTTTTCTGTCTAGAATTATATAATGTAATTTATTTTTGATTTGTTATACTTGTTTAGTTGTCAGAATTCTGAAGTTGTCTTATAATAAAACAGGTTGCTGAGGGGTGCAAATGCAAAAAGAATTGTTTTCCAGTCCCTTCCATTATTTCATCAGAAAGAAGATTTGTTAAGAAACCAGAAATGTTAATCAGATTCACAAACAAAATCAGAATCATTATTTTTTTTTTATGATTAATATGGTCAGTTTATTTCAATCAGTTAGGTAATATAATGAGTTAGGGATTGTTTGGTAATTAGGGAATTGCACTAAGGTTCCCTTTCATTATCAAAAGGAGGCAACAGGTAAATGTTTGTCTCACATGGTTTACAAATTAGCTATACTATTATAGAAACTTACAGTATATAGCACATTTTAGATATCGGGTGAATTTAATGGAAAATGAAAAATCTTTTGATGGCAGGATTTTGACTTGGATTTTATAATTGCATTGGACAGTTTATAATTGCATTCAGTAGTTCTCTAGCTAGCGTTAGCATCACTGTACTTTGTGTAACTTGAGTTTTATTTAAATTTCACCGATACTAGAAAAATTTAGAGAGTGGTCTACACAACCTGTCCAACAACAGGATTTTCTGCATCATCAAACCTATTCATCATGTATGCGCTGTATTAATGTTTACGCTTGTTTCTTGTCTTTGTCCGTCGTCTTCTCTTCTGGCTTCTTCGCCAGTACAAGTACATATTCCCTCGTCCTCTCTGCTGGAAAAGTACAATAATATGTGTTTTTCATAGTCTAATTTTTTTACCTCTGCATCACCAACACTACACTAGCATATCTAGAGAGGTGGCAGCCAATGAGTGTGAGGATTCTCATTGTGAGTCACGTCATTTAAACATAGCAGACTAAATTGACCTGCACCTCTATAATTAAAAGACTTTTTATAGAAAACTAATAAAGAGTACAGTCTTCATGTGAGTGTACACCATTCAGATGATTCACAATAACACAATCTCTTTCTTAATGGTGCATTCGGCAGTTAGGCACTAATTTAAAAGTTTTACACATTAAGACATTGTTCAGGTCCCTTCTGAAATTATTGTAGTCTTTTTCTCAGAGAATAATTGGAGGAGCAGAAAACTTTAGCCAAAAGTCTCAAGTGCTCTCCATTTAATCTCACAACTGTCTTTAGGCCATGTCGCATATTAAAGAATTTCCTTCCTGTGGGTCGAGTGGGTTTTAGTTATTGAATAGCCAGTATTTATTAATCCGCCCCCATTCTGTTGCATAAAAATCTTTTCATGAAAAAGGATGTGCGAATACTAACACTGAATATACATGCAGTGAATTTCGAATAGTTATCGCTTTGTAGTTTAGCCTTCGGTCTAACTTTGAACGTCGCTAGCTTATTGATCACGGGTAGCAGCAGTTGTAGTAGCAGGTTGAACTAATGACTTGTGTGATTTATAATTCAGATATCTGTCTTATCCACCATGTTGTCTGAGACTTTTTCTATTTTTCTCCGAGACATACACAAAGTGTCTGCTTTTAAATGGAGGAGCCTCATGAATAATTGATGTTGACCCACTTTTCCCCCCATTAGCTTGATATAGTGCTGGAGCTCAATAGCAGACAGTGCTTGACAGGTCCTCCAGGTGTGGGAGTTTGCTTTTGAAATAGACTTCACCTCTTTATTTCTTCTTTTTATTTTAAGGGAATGTGCTGGTTTAAAATAACAGGGTACTGGTAAGGGAGTGTGAGAGTGTCTCTCTCGCTCTCTCTCTCTCTCTCTATCCGTGTGTGTGTGTGTGTGTGTGAGTGCAGTGTGTTTTGGGAATTATCATCACGCCTCCGTCTCAGGGGTCATATGGATGGATGTGTTTGCTGTCCACAGCCGGGCCATTACTGCAGCACAGCAGTCAGGAGAGAAGGAGTCAGGTGGACCTGCAGTCAGAAGTAGGTTACATTTACATGAATTACAGACATGTTCCCACCTCTCGCGCTGCCCCTCTACCCCCCAGAGACCTGAGGAGAGGCTTTAGAAACAGAGTAAAAATTACAAAGGATGTTTGTGTGGTTTCGAGTTTGCTTTCTTAATGACATAGCTTAAAGGGGCTTCACATCTGCAGCTTTTTATAATCTTACGTAAATAAACAGACAATAAATTAGTCTAATGGTTTGCATGACTATTTTATTTCCCTCCCTCTGACCCTCAGAATTTAACAGCCTTTTTGCTATTCTTGGGATCTTGTCATGAGGAACTAAATTTTTCTTGTTGTTATTTTACGATAAAAGAGTTCATTGTACTATTAGAACTAAACGGGGACCTAGAATAGAATAGAATAGAATAGAATATTGTTGTGGTATAATATAATATAATATAATATAATATTATTATATTATATTATATTATAGTCATAGGACTTGTAGGATTTATTCTTCTGAGCAGTCCCAGTGTTAGAAATGAGCAACTAAAAGTCATTTTTAAGAAGGTCTATCATTGTTTTCAGTCCAATCTCAATGGTTTGAGTGACACATTTCAGTGTGGATTGTTTTGTGGTCCTATCACAGTACAGGGTAATTCAGGATTTGCAAAGAGGCTGTTATTGGACGATGGGACAGTACAAACTATATTAGACCCCGCTGTTTCTCATTTCATGAACAGGTCATTTAAATAAAAATTTTAAAGGCATAGCAGGCCATTTAATTATAAAAAAAAAACAAAGAAAAGGTGAAAAATGTCTTGGAAAACTATAAATTAACTGTTTTGGTGACATTCTAAATTATACATGAAAATCAAATAATAAGTAATTGTATAATAAGGCCTCTTTAAGATTTCTTTGGTTTCTTTGTTTTAAACCTGTAAACAACCACGGTATGATGACGGTATGATGTGTGTGTGTGTGTGTGTGTGTGTGTGTGTATAAACGTCAATACCTTTTCTTAAGAATACCTTTTTTTTGGTAACTTCAGTTTTAATAAAGAGCCTGAGGTGGGAGCTTTGCATTGTGAACATCACACTCTTTTAATTCAGAAGAGCAAGAACAAAAATCTGACCCCTTTATAATGAACAGCACCCAGCTATTCAGGAAATGACACATTGTTAAATATTACAGAAAACGGAAGGATGCTTGGATTAGTTTCACTCTTGAACTTCAGCAGAATTGAGTGCATCTAAATGTGACAGACTCAGGAAACTAACTGTTGATCACTGGCATGCAGCTTCCATTTGCATAATGGTTTGAATGTTTTATTATGATGGCTTTGGGTTTTGTGCTGTTTCAGTCGCCCTTTGGAATGAATATATTCTTTCATTGTTCTGTTCAGAGAAAACTATGAACAGTGAAGGTGTTATGCTAAAAATATATGACCAAACATTCAGACTAATTCATCTCCTGTGTCATTTAAATTATTAAAACTCATGTTAAATATTCACACACATACTATGCGATGTAATCTCAGAGATTCGTGCCATATCTAAGTTTCCTCCATGAATATTTCAGCCGTGGAGAACAGCGGAAATTAATCTCGGATCTATTATTAGAGCAACCAGACTGCTTTGGTATGCAATGAAATCAATCAAATTGCTAAGATTTTAAAATCCTTGAATACCACAGTCTATTATACACCTTAATAACTGCAAAAGATGAACTTTGCTCAAAATATCACAGGGCTTTATCTTAAGCACTGTTCAGATGGGATGTGTCTTCTAAAGAACATTTAAGTTGAAGTTATTAACAAAGGACTATGTACTGATTTAAATGGTACACATACACACACACACACACACACACACACACACACACACACACACACACGTGTTTGTTTTTGTGAATTGTGGGGACATTCCATAGGCGTAATGGATTTATACTGTACAAACAGTATTTTCTATTGCCCTATCGCCCAACCCTACACCTAAACCTACCCCTTACAGGAAACTTTGTGCATTTTTACTTTCTCAAAAAAAGCCCTCATTCTGTATGATTTATAAGCCTTTTGAAAAATTGGGACATGGGGTAATGTCCTCATAAGTCACCTTCTCCTTGTAATACCTATGTCATACCCATGTCATTATACAAATTTGTGTCCTCATATGTCACA